>JAQZBX010033552.1:8189-25443 GCA_029593785.1 Cabassous unicinctus | reverse complement strand
AAATAGGCAGAAGACTTGAATAGACATTTCTCCAAAGAAGATAAACAAATGGCCAAAAAGCACATGAAAAGATGCTCAACATTATTAGCTATTAGGGAAACACAAATCAAAACCACAGTGAGATACCATTTCATACCTATTAGAATGGCTACTATTTTAAAAATGTAGAGAATGTGGAAAATAGGGAACACTTCTTCATTGTTGGTGAGAATGCAAAACTGTGGAGCCACGGGGAACAGATGTGGCTCAAGCGGTTGAGTGCCTGCTTCCCACATGGGAGGTCCTGGGTTCGGTCCCCAGTGCCTCCTAAAAACAAACAAACAAAAAACTCCGGGGAGCTGATGTGGCTCAGAGGTTGAGCGCTAGCTTCCCACATATGATGTCCCAGTTCAATCCCCGGCCCCAGTACCTAAAAAAAAAAAAAATGTGCAGCCATCAAAGAAAACAGTTTGATGGTTCCTCAGAAAGTTAAATATAGAATTACCATATGATCCAGCAATCCTTCTTCTAGGTATATATCCCAAAAAAATTGAAAGCAGGGACTCAAACAGATATTTGCATATTGATGTTCACAGCAGCCTTTTTCACAATTGCCAAAAGATGCAAGCAACCCAAGTGTCCATCAACCAATGAGTGGATAAATAAAATGTGGTATATACATACATGGAATATTATTCTGGCATAAAAGGGAATCAAGTCCAATAACATGTGACAGTGTGGATAAACCTTGAAGACATTATACTGAATGAAATAAGCCAGACACAAAAGGACAAATATTATCTGATCTCACTAATATGAAATAATTAGAATAAGCAAATTCATAGATTCAGAAGGTAGAATATAGATTATTAGGGGCCGGGGGAGGGGGGAGTAGGGAATGGAGAGTTAATGTTTAAATTATACAGAGATGATGGAAAAGTTTTGGTAATGGAGGGTGGTGTGACAGCACAACATTGTGAACATAATTAACAGCACTGAAATATAAATTTGAGTGTAATTAAAAAGCAAAATTTAGGTTGAAAATATGTAACTGGAATAAAATTTTTTAAAATAAAATAAATGGGAAGCGGGTGTGGCTCAGTAGATAGAGCTCCCGTTTACCATATGGGAGCCCCGGGTTCGCGACCCGAGGCCTCCTTGTGAGGGCACGCCGGCCTGAGCGGTGCGGTGGGCTGATGCAGCAACCTCACGGCAGGAAGCGGGTGTGGCGTAATGGATAGAGCACCCGTTTACCATATGGGAGGCCCCGGGTTCGGGTTTGCTTCCCGGCGCCTCCTTGTGAGGGCAGGCCCGCTCGCGCGGCGCCGTGGGCTGATGCAGCAAGACCTCACAGCAAAAGGGGAGATAAGCAGACACAGAGAAGACATGCAGCGAATGGACACAGCAGCACAAGCAGCAAGGGGGCGATAAATAAATTTAAAAAATAAATAAATAAATAAATAAATCTTAAAAAAATAAAATAAATAAAAAATAAAATAAAATAAAATAAAATAAATAACCATAGGACTATACAACACAGTGAACCCTAGAGCAAACCATGGACTAAGTTAACATTACAATTAAAAAAATGTTTTCATCAATTGCAGCAAATGTATCACATTCATGCAAAGTATTAATAATAGGTAAAATATAGAGTATATGAGAACTCTGTATTTTATGCATGATTTTTCTGTAAACATACAGCTTCTTTAATAAGAAAAAAAAAAATAGGTAAATTCCAAACTCCTTAGCATGACATTCAAAGCCTGTCACACTCTGGCACCAACCTACTTATTCAACTTCATCACCCCTAGTCACCCACACAAACCCTTGTTTCTTCTCTAACCCCTGAATTCAGGCTGCTTGGCCTCATCTCTGAATGTTTTCCTAGTGCCCCTCCACCTTCCTCTCCAACTTTCCCACATTTGCAAAGTTCACTTGTTCAGGAAGCCTTTCCTGACCAACTTAGCCCATTGGGCAGCTCTTCTACTTCTCAAATCCCCTACTTCTCTCGCTCCCTGTCCTTGACCCTTGTTTGGCTGTGTTATGTCACATGCAGTCCCTACATTATGATTTAGATATTTACCTGTCTTACTACCTCTCACCCCACCCAGACTGAGTAACCTCCTTTGAGGCAAGGGACTGTATTTGATGTTTCTCCACATCCTCCAACTGCACCTGACTGTGACTGTGATTGTTTACTGAGGTCTATGGTATGCGAGTTGCTGTTCTAGATGTTTTGTGAACATATTATTTCATTTGACCCTCACAATATTCCCACAAATGGGAAAACCAAGGCTCTGAGAAGATGAATAAACTGCTCTAGGCCACACAACTAAAAAGCGGCAGAGTCGTGATAGGAACCCTGGTCCCTCAGCCTCCAAAAGCCTCTTCCCACGAACGGCGCTACGTCTAAGCCAGCCGGGTGCCCAGCAAGAGGCAGCTGACCTGCCGCACCCCGGGCCAGGCGGGCAGCCAAGGTACACACCCCCGGACACAGAGCAAACTCCGTGCTCCCTTCCTCTGAAACCCACACCAGCGTCCCCCGGGTCCCTGTAGGGATTCCTTAGGTGCCTGGCATTAACCCTCCACCTTGTGTCAAGCTAGGCAGCAGCCTCACTGTTTCACAGGTAGCTTATCTGGGAGCCCTGAGCAAATGGGTAAGACATCAGGAAATAGAAAACCAAATCCCTCTAAAGCAGAGTCAGAAAAGTGACTTCTGAGCCAACAGCTTACTGGGGGGGAGCCCCTCCCTTTTGCCATTCAGTTTCAGCTCCTGTGTTTTCCTTTTGGGACCTGTCAGGCAACTTTGGGAATGCAGGGACAAGACTTTTGCCAAAGTCAGTTTTGCCTAACAGAGCTGAGTTGGAAGAAGCCCTGACACTGTGAAACCCCAGGTCCACAGGAGGGCACGTTTTTCCTATCTCGTCTTGATCCATGGCCAATTCTTCCACGTGCCCATGTGGAAGCATGCCTTGGAAAGCTAGTTTCTCCATGCTGGTCATAATAGCTACTTTTATTGACCCGTTTATTGTAGTGTACCAAGCACTACACCCAGTGCATTACATGTTTTATCTCAATTAATCCCTGTTAACAACTGCATAATAGAGCAGTAGTTAAAGACACAGGCTCTGGGGTCAGACGGTCCAAGTTCAGGTTCCCAGCTCCACCACTCACAATTTCTGCTAACTTGGGCATACCACTTACCTTCTCTGTGCCTCAATTTCCTCATATGAAAAAAATGACAACTACAATAGTACCTAATTCCTAGAGATATATGATGATTAACTGAATTAATAGATGTAAAGTGCTCAATACATGTTTGCTATTATTATAATGATTATCATCTCCATTTTACAGATGAAGCAACTGAGTCTTAGAGAGCTTAAGTCACATGCCCAAGGATTTAAATGCAGGTCTGGTATGCCTGACTCCAAAGGAGTCATAGAAATCTGACACACCCCAGTGCATGCAGACTTTATCTCTGTCTCTTACTCTCTTCCTCTCTCTCTGGCTGAACTGTATTTAGGGAGCAGCTGGACTGGTCAACGAACTACAATAGAGCACAGGTTAAAATTAAGTTCCCACGGTCATCCTGGAGAAGTAGGAATATACAGGACCCAGAGCCCTGCTCCCTGTGATTTTACACTAGTGGCATCAGGCTAAAATGAATATCAAGCGTAGTCTTGAAGGGGAAAAAAGATGACAAAAGGGCATCACAAAGCCTGAGCGGAATGGGGGAAATCAAGGAGAGGCAGCTCGCCCCACAGTGCCTGGCTGCCTTGCTGCCTTGGTGTGGTAGAAGAGATACAAACTTAGCTATGTAAGCCACAGAAAATCATTTTGGCACCAATTGGTCTCAGCATTTCTTGCACATCTTTCTTCCTAACACACTCTTAGCCACTGTCCAGGATCCTGGTCTGAACAGGGTAAAGTAATTTTCATTCCCTAGAGACCACTTTGCAAGACCTTAAACTGCCCTGCCATCCCGGTGCCAGCGTTCTTAGGAACAGCTAACAAATTCCATTTCCAGTCCTCCAGGGAACATATGCCCATTCTCCGTCTCTGGAGTGCCTGAGTGCATGCTCTGGGATCTTGAGGGGCTGAGGAACGATCGGAGCTGCCTTCTGCACCCCATTACCTACTGCAGTGTCTCCTAAGGAGCCCAGTCCTGCCTCCCGTGGTGGCTGTGCTTCTGAAAGGCAGAGCTGGAGAGCAGCAAGGAGATGGACTCCGGCCCCACTCTCTTCTGCCAGCCACTATGGCTGACAAAGTTAGGCACTGAAAGAATTAGGCCCAGAATATCTTGTTCAAGAAAAAATAACTACTAGCTCCTAAGGATCAGGATTGCATTTCATTTATCTTTGAAAACTGAGCACCTGGCACTGGGTAGGCATTTGACAAATATCAGTGAAATTGAATTGTTTTTAAAGGTCAGCATGCCTAAATATTGGTTAGAAACAAGCCACAAATCTGGCTAGTTTCCTGCTTGACAACTTGTCTCTTATCTTGCTAGAACAGGATGATATCTCTGCCATAGAAATTCTCAAATCCTCTGGGACCTACTTGTAAATCCAAGGGTAGTGATAGCTAATAACACCTGATTTCTGAGAACTGACCTCAGACTGTTCAGGAAGCTCTGTGTGTTTCATCCCCACCTCCTCACTCACCTTGCTCATTATACACCCTTCCAAGAATAAAACAAGGTGGATTTCAGGCTGGATCAAGGAAATTTTTAACATCTTATTTATTCAGCCCTCTGACAATACAAGTTACGGAACAGATTGCGCAAAACCCCAGAAACAGAAAGGGAGCACCAGCTTCTGAATCACTTCCTCTCGGCACTTAACTGCCAATGACCCCACACTCTGACCCACATGCACACACCCGAGCACCCGGAACACACTCACATACACTCACAGCACCCCCCCAAGTCCTTAAGGGACAGTGACAGCCAAGACGTTAGGCTACCACACAGGTTCACACGCAGTATGTGGGCTCCCCAGAAAGTATTAATCAACCATGAGGAGGAAACCCCACCACAGATGACTGCTGGGAGCTAGTGCATGCACATGAGGCTCTCTGTGCCCTGTGTGTTCCATCAGGCTCAATGGGGAAAACATGAAGCAGAGACCCTCATGGCTATGAAAAGGATTTCCTGCTGCTTGTTTTTCAGGGGCCAACACAGGCAGGAAACAGGCAGGAAAGTTATCTAATCTACCATAGCCCACGCCGGAAACTGAACGTGATGCTCAGGGGTAGGTTGTGGAGGAAGCAGGAGAACAGGAAGCCATGTCAACACCAAAACAGAAGTCCGTGATGGCAAGGAGCCCACCAATCCGGGCCAAGAGGGGTTCCCAACTCCCGAAAACTCCTCACCACACCCACAGAGGGCATTTTCAGGCACTTCAACACAGAGCTGTCCAAGAGAGACCCAGGCAGAACTCAAGGCTGCTCGTTTGGTGGGAGGCAGGTACATGTGACCTCAAAAGGAGCACTCAGGGCTCTGCCCAACCTGCCCCTGACTCCCTGCTACTGATCATAGGCTAGAAACTGGAGAGCAAGAAGAACACAAGATTATCCTACCCAATTCCAGGCATTTACAGGTAAGAAAACTCAAGGTCGGAGTTGGCAAGGGACTTTCTCATGGTGGCAAAGAAAGTTGGTAGCTTATCTGACACAGAACCAGGTCTCCTCACTCCTAGCCCAGACTCACCCTCCACTGCCACTGCCTATGGAGCTCCCTGAAACCAGAGTGTGCGAACACCCCGCAAAGTGAATTATATAAAATTCTCTGATCTGTTGTCCTCACTTGAAGTAGGGAGAGTAATTGGACCAACCCTCCAAACTTACTCGTGGATAAGCTGGAGGGAGAAAGAGTCATATTGCCTCCCATTGATCTGCACTGCCTGGCTGAAGGCCCTTGGGGAGATTAACCCTCCACTTCAGGAAAAATGAGGATATGTGTGTGCGGAACACTGCCGTGTTTACCACCCTAGCTGCAATACCACTGATCTCAACTTGTCCTGCTCTTGAGCAGACCTAGGCAAAGCAGCCAAACTTCATGTAAATCTCTACTTCCACTTCAGAGTATGGCAGGAAAAGAGCTGCAGGGCCTGAGAGGAACCACGTTGCACTCCTCTCCCAGGGCTCAGGCTCCACTAAGCACCAAACCACACAGGCATTCCCCTCCCCTCTGTCCTCAACCAGGTGGCAAGCCACCCCAGGGGATGGGCAGAGAAGTGGAAGTGGCAGGTGGTGAAACACATCCCTGAGGGGGAATGGGTGGGGAGAGGGTGTATGAGGGGAGAGAAACAAATGAAGGGTGAAAGGAAAATATGAATAAGAGATGCTACCCTGAAATGCCTCCTCTAGCCCAAATGCCAGCATGCTTTCATCCATTCTCTCCTCCAATAGCTCAGAAAAAGAAAGATTGCATAGATTACATTGTTGACTTCTGAAAGACAGGACCTAAACTGCAAGTGACTGGAGAAACCAACAGCCAGCTCCAACTCAGTGGGTCTCAAACATCAGTGTTCTAGAAATTCTGCTTTCCGTTGGTCTGGGATAAGGCCTGTAGATCTCAATTTTTAACAAACAGCCAAGCAGATGGTCCAAGGAGAAACCCTACCTTATCTCTTCCCCCAGCCTTCCTACCACCATCCTGGGAGTTCTCCCAACACACTTTCCATATCTGAAACTGCATCATATCTATCTTAAGGCAAAAAAAAAAAAAAAAATAGAACGTACTGAATTGCATGACTGCTGGGTGGGTAATAGCATGTGCTCTGAGGTCCCCAGGTCACGTGGCTTCAAACCATGGCTCTAGCACAAGGCAAATGATTGCACCGTAGTTCCCTCATCTGTAAAATGGTGCTAATCAAAGTACCCATGTACTGTGCTCTTATGAAGATCAAATGAGGCCATCTAGCTGAGGTGCTCAGTGCACAACCTGGTATATAGTTAGCACACAATAACTAGTGGCTATTAATCGTACCAGTATTTCCATATTGCAATAATGTACATGTAGAACTCACTACTCCCAAGAGATTGAACAGGCCAAGTGATTTTTTTTTAAGCTGTAGAGAAACTTCCAGGAAGATTTCTGGACATGGCACCCTAACATTTAGGTTAATCCTTCTAAGCTATTTCTTTCCCTTTGTCCTCCTAGTCTCATCTTTAGCCCATCTGATCTCTGGACATGGTGTTCTCAACAGAACTTTGTATTTGCATTGTGCTTTTATGGTTTAAAATGAATCTTACAGTGTTTTTATAGTGTTGTGTTTTGTTCTGCTTGCCCTTCTCTATTATTTTTCTCCAAAAGTCCTTCCTTTCCTCATCTCTCCTCTTTCTACCTCTTCCCTTATCAATTCACAACCCCCTACCCCTACACACACACACTCTCCAAAAGTCTTCAGGCAGTTAATATGAGACCCCCCAGGCTAAGAATATCTGGCCAAAACTCTGAAAAATCACTCTGATCAACAGAAAAAAAGATTGATAAAGGATTGAACAGAGCCATGTGCCATTTGATGGGGGAGTCAGAGGCAGCTGGCTCACTGTCCTCCACTAGGCCTCCACCACTCCCTCACTCCAGCCCCCGCCCTCATTCTAGAGCTTCAGCTGTTTACTTCCCACTGCACCTGATCTATAATATATCCAAAACTGAGTTTAGCATCTCAGTCTCTACCCAAACTATCCCTTATCCTTATATCAGGACTAATGGCATTTGATCCATCCAAGAGCCCAAACTAGATCCAGTTCTGAGTCATCCTCAGATCCCTTCCTCACATTGGCCTCATCTCTGGCCACTCACCAAGGCCTGTAACTCTTCCTCAGTGGCTCTCCCCTGTCCCCTGTTCTACCATGACGTCTACCACTGAAGTCCAGATTTCAGTCTCATCTGGACTATCCACAGCCATAGTGCTCCCAGCAAACCAGCTGCCAGTGTGTTTCCTAAAACAGATCCGATGAGGTCAGTTTCTGCTGAAAAGCCTTTGGTATCTCCCCACTCACTAGAGTCCAAACTCCTTAGGCTGGTAGTGAAGACTTCTGCTACTAGAAAGAAGCCCAAAATAAAACCAGGACAAAAATATTCACCGACTCCACTCTAGCCTAAAAGGCCGGTCAACTGAGAGTATTGTCCTCAAAGGGGTAAATGATACTTGAAAGTATCATATGGACAAAAGCCAAAGTGATTTGTTTCTGATGGTGGATCCTTCGACCTGAAGGCATGATTCTGATTTCAACGTGGAAGCGTGGGGGGGATAAAAAAGCATGGCCAGAGTATTTAAGTGGTAGGACTTGAGATCATTGAGACAAATCTTATTTTGCAGAAGGCAAAGCTAAGGCCTCAAGAGGCAAATCGATCGATTCAAGGTCAGAGCTCTATCACCAGCACCAGAATCTGGGTGTCCTGACCTACCATTCTGCTTCTTCCACCAACAGGCCTGGAAAACTCATTTAAGCACAACTGTCTGGGATGCCCGAGACCTCCTCATTCCTTTCCCTGGGCTCACTCAGCTCAGGACTCCCTACCCCACCCCCCCAGCCTGCAGATTCATGACCTGGAAAGAACACAACAGGAAGGTGAGAGCTTTGGCACCAGTTCAGGGTGTAACTCCTGGGGCCAAACACAGTGCCTTTGACTATAGAAAAAAATAGGGCCATTGTCTTGGTGGGTGGAACCAAACTATAGCAGGAGCTAGGAAACCAATTTCTTTGTGCCCAGAGACCAGGACTTGGCCCTAAAATATTGAGGTGGGGAAGAAGGAGGGAGAAAGGAACACAAACTTTAATAGAGGCAATTACAAGAGCTCTTACCTATCCCTGGGTTGTTTTGTTTTGTTTTGTTTTGTTTTGTTTTGTCATGTGGTCCTCTATGTAGCCTTCTATGTCCCCAAGATCTAGGAGAAGGGGGGGGAGGTGTGGCTCCTTGAAGAGGAGAGGAGACAAAAAAAGATTTCAATGGTTCCATTTCGAGGCAGTTAGTAGAGAAAGGAGCCACTCTATCAATGTTTTGTTTTGTTTTCTTTTTTTCCTAATTGCTAGTGGGGAAAAAAAAAACAAAAAACAACTCAAAGCTACCCACAGATCCCTCAACAAAGGAAACAAACCCTACAGAAAAATACAGGGGATTTGTTTGGGGACCAGAGCCCTACCCACCTCAGTACTGCAAGAAACACTAGAAGGAAAACAACAGAAAAGGCTCAGCCTTAAGCAGCAAAGGTTTCACAACCACATTCTTTGCAGCCACCAAGTCCAGGTTCCTCTGTGCTTAGAGATTCATTCATTTGGGTTTGATCCACTGACATGATGGATCATTTAGATGGAAGGACCAAGTCTCAGCTTTACCCTCAGAACAAGGTCTTTAGGTCCTCCTTCCTGCCTGTGCACAGGCTGTTCCTCTACCTGTAACATCCTTCCCCTGCCCTCAGCAAATTCATCCCTAAACTCGAATGGCCTGTTTGGGGTGATGAAAAAGTGCTGGAAATAGTGGTGATGGTTGTACAACATAGCAAATGTACTTAATGCCACAAATTGTACACCTGAAAATGGTTAAAATGGTCATTTTATATTATACATATTTTACTACAATAAAAAGATTTTTTTAAAAAAACCTCAAACGACTTGCTTTCTCAAATATCTTCAAGGGGCTCCCACAGACAAATGAGTGATTCCCTCCTCTGTGCTCCCACAGTATACTGAATATACCTCTATTTATAACATTACAATGTAATCATCATTAATTTTTCTATTTTAAAAAATTAAAATAAAGTATAAAAAAGAAAATATAAACAATAAAGCTGGGAAGCGGGTGTGGCTCAGTGGATAGAGCCCCCGTTTACCATATGGGAGGCCCGGGTTCGCGTCCCGAGGCCTCCTTGTGAGGGCACGCCGGCCTGAGCGGTGCGGTGGGCTGATGCAGCAACCTCACGGCAGGAAGCGGGTGTGGCACAATGGATAGAGCCCCCGTTTACCATATGAGAGGCCCCGGGGTTCGCTTCCCAGCGCCTCCTTGTGAGGGCAGGCCGGCTCGCGTGGCGCCGTGGGCTGATGCGGCAAGACCTCACAGCAAGGGGGAGATAAGCAGACACAGAGAAGACACGCAGCGAATGGACACAGCAGCACAAGCAGCAAGGGGGGTTAAATAAAATAAATAAATCTTTAAAAACAAAAAAACAATAAAGCTTTTGCAACAAAAATAACTAACTATACCTACATTCCACATTCTACCTATAATCTAGGCTTAATCATAATTTAACATTTTTGGTGGGAGTAATGTATTTGATTCCTATTGCTACTTTAACAAATTAATACAATCTGAATAGTTTAAAACAATACAAATTTATTATCTTAGAGTTCTGGACATCAGAATTCCAAAATGGGTCTAGCTGGTCTAAAATAAAGACATTGGCAGGGTGGCATTCCTTTCGGAGGCTATAGGGGAAGTCTGTTTTCTTGCCTCTTCCAGCTGCTAAAGCCATCTGCATTCCTCGGCTCACGGCTCTCCTCCAACTTCAAAGCCAGCAATCCTTTCGCTTGACCTCTGCTTCTGTCTCTCTCTGACTCTCCTGCCTCCCTTTTTCACTTATAAGGATTCACCCAGATAATCTAAAATAAGCTCCCCTTCTCAAAAACATCTGCAAATTCCCTTTTGCCATATAAGGGAACACAGCCACAGGTTCGAGGGAATAGGATGTGGCTATCTCTAGAGGGAGGGAGAGTTATCCTGCCTACCGCTGGTATCTTTTATAAATTTCACCCAGAACAAAAATTTTGCTTTGCCTTCCTTCCCTGTCTTTCACTTTTCTGTCTGATACAGAGGCAAGAGCACAAGCTCTGAGGTGAACTCTAGCTCTGCCTTAAACTGACTGGTTGACCCTGGACTGTCATTTCACCTCCCTCAGTCTCTCATCACCTCCATCACACAAGGATAATTCTTACTGTATTAGGAAATGGTCGTGAAATTTTAATTAAGGTATGTAAGGCATTAAACAGCGTTTGGCACATGATGAGCCTTCAGTAGCGGCTGCTTTCAACTCTTTCCTTTGCCATCCCGTTTCCTCTCACCCTTGCCCATTTTCTTCTTCATTTCCTTCCTTTTCAGTGGGTCACTTAGTCACTGAGCCTGACCTACCAGTTAGCAAAGAGGGCCATGCTACCCATCTCTTGTGAATGTGCTGAGTACTTCTAGTGACGGAGTCTGCTATCTACTCAAGGCAGCCCACTATATTATATGCAGAGGTCTGTATTTTTAAAAAAGTCAATCTATGTTCATATATAATTACCTACATATACTTCCTCTTAACTTATACATGTCAGCCCCAACTCTACTCTGTAAATTTATATTTTCTTTTCATCCTTCTTCAGTCTTTCTCTATATGGCTTACAAGTAAGGATAGCGCAGAGACAAAAATAATGCCCTGCCCGGCCACAATGGGGAATTCTTTTACAAGCAAGATGAATGCTGTTTACAAGACACCCCTAAAGTCTATTTCTAGGTTTAGCTTTCAGCTGAAACAATTAACTCTGGAATAAATTCCCAGACTCCCAGGCAGAAGGCACACACCCTCTGGGTGTTCTTGCCCTTGGGTAAGGCATTTTCACAGGATTTTGTTTCTGAGTTTCTGCTCCCCAATCTTTCCACCCCTGGAAGTTAAGCCTCCCTCTACCATTTGCATCTCCAACTGTCGGGCCAGGACCCTGGCCCTGGATGACCAGGGCGGCATCTCTGCCAATGCCCACAACCACAGTCGCTCGCCCGTACTCCGCACTCTCCACATGCCAGGCACTATCCTAAAGGCTTCCTAGGAGCTACATCTTCACAGCTGTGACTGTCATCACCCTCTTGGTTACAAAGAGGGGTTCAGGAATTTACCACGGTCACACAACTACATAATTTAACCTCATCCCCACCCAAATAAACTTCAATAATTCAATACAGGCAGGGGTCTCCCTAAGACTTCTGAGGGCTCTTGGATGAAATTCACCTTCCAGAATTATTTTTGTCCCTTCCACGCGCAGAATTCTATAAACAGCCAGCATTTTGTTGTTTTGCTCTCCACTTAACGCACGTATTCCCTAATACCACACTCTCAATTTTATCTCTTTGAGGAAGAAACTGGGGCCAGGTTCACAGCCCTCAGGAAAACTCATTTTATTGGTTTTTCAACTATTTTTACAGCCAATCTCTGGCCATAAAAGGGGTGCATTAGGGAAAGAAAGTGTAAGGAAGAGGAAGTAAGAAGAGGGAAAGTCCCTGGAATGATGACAAAGGGGAGGAGATTCCAAACCCAGAAGCAGTCATAAAACACACCCAGAGTTTGTGGCCTTTGAACAATGGCAGCCCCACCTGTCTCTTTCCATGCCTGCTGGCATCTCACTTCCTTCTCAGCCCTGTAAGCCTTGCTTTCTTAGACCAATACAGAGACGTCTGGGAGCTGCTGGGTGGAGGTTTGGGGAGGGGTGGAGGAAACAGAAAAGGGAGGAGAGGGGTTGACTCATGGGGGGACCTGACTCACCTATGGACATATCACCTGGGCAGGGCATGGATTAGCAAAGTGTTGCTACACAGGATTCATGGCAAAATAGTTTTGCTAAGGAGTTGTACTTCCTCCACGCTGTCCGACTGAGAGCAGAGGTAGGTGTGGACGGCAGCACGGCTTTCTCCCATTTAGAAGCCTGTTGTTCCTCCTTCCTCCCTATGTTGGGTCACATTCCTCCATCCATAGGTCACTTATTTACGGAGTTGGGTTTCAGGGAGGTAAAAATCTTAATTTAATTCCTTGAAGCCCCAAACATTCAAATCAGTTCAACAATGCCTGTCACCTTAGTAATGACCAGACTCAAATATTTAATATTTGAGGACCGCTGAGCTACAAAAAAGAAGGAATCCATGAGGACCTTCATGTTTGTACCTCGCCTAATGCGCACTATGGCCCTGTGAAGTAGGTACTATTATCCCTGTTTTGAAAAAGAGGAGACTGGAACTCCAAGAAGTCAGTTAACCAGTCCCTTATCTTAGAACTGGTAAAAGGTAGAATCAAGATTCACACTCACATATTTCTGAATCTAAAGCTCATTTTTTCACTGTATACCATTCTACCTATCAGTATTCAAAAAAAGGACAGATGATTGCTTCTACACGGAAATGATAAAATGCTTCAATGAAGAGGCAGGATCTGAACTGGACCTTAGAATGAAGAATAATTCAGGAGACTAAGCAGGAAGGCAAGAGTATTACAAGAAGAAGAAAAATAATTAGAACAAATTCAGACATGAGAAAGTAAAAGGTGGGTTAAGCTGTTACTATGTAGATCAAGGGAGTAGACTGGGGCCATGCTATGGAGGCTTTGAATGGAAGCCTAAGGAATTTCAACTTTATCGTAAAAATGACAGAAGTCACTGGAAAGCTTTGCAAAAGTCAGAAACATATTCAACGGCATATTCAGGAAGATTACTCTGGTAATATTAGATAAGATGACTTGGGGAAATGGTTCTCAGCCCTGGCCATTCACTAGAAATATATGAAACTTTCTTTTCTTTTTAATTTTTAATTTAGAAATAATTTCAGACTTTCAAAAATGTTTTACATAGAGAGGTTGAGAGGTGAGGAATTTTCTTTGTTTGTTTGTTTGTCTGTATATTATTATTACTATTGAAATAATGAAAATGCTCTAATAATGACTGAAGTGTTGAATGTACAACTATGTGATTATACCAAATACCATTGACTGTACACTTGGATGAATTGTATGCTTTACTAATAAGTATCGATAAAATTGATTTGTTTAAAAAAAAAAGGGTTCCAAAACTAGAATTCCCTTATACTCTTTACTTACCTTTCCCAAATATTAACATCTTATATAACCACAATATAGTCAATAAGCTATCACAGATATGATACAATTAACTAATGTATACAGCTATTCAGATTTTTTCAATCATTCCCTTATGTCCTTTTTCTAAACCAAGATCTAATCTAGAATCACACATTGTATTTAGTTGTTCTGTCTCCTTAATCTCCTTCAATCAAGAAAAACTCTTCAGAATTTTTTTTACCTTCCTGACCTTGACACTCTTGAAGAATTCCAGAATTTTGTAGAAAGACCCTCAGTTTGGGCTTATGTGGTATTTCCTCATTATTAAATTCTGGTTATGCATTTTTAGCAAAAACCACGGAAGTGATGCTGTGCTGAGACAGTTCAGCATATCAGGAGGCCCATGAGGTTGACATCACTCATTACTGGTGATGCTAAGTTTGAGCACTTGGTTAAAATTTCTCCCCTGTAAAATTAATATTTTACTTGGAAGCATTTTTAAACTACCAATGCCTGGGCCATACCATGCCACTTAAATTAGACTAGAGATAAGGCACAGGCATTGGTATGGTTCAGATGCTCTGTGGGTGAGTCTAATCAGCTTCCAGGGTTGAAAACTACCACCTTAGACAATGAGGACTAGAAGCATAGAAATCATCAAGGAAACTATTCCTCAGGCTTCTCTTATAAGCCAGGTTCACCCACAAATATATCTGGACTTTGGCATGAAAGCCAAAGGGTAGGCCAAAATCCCCTGATTGGAAGAGTGATAGGTGAGTAGACTGCTGTCCAACAAAAAGACAAGGCAGGACATTCAAGTGTCTAGTCCTCCTGGCCCATTTTCTCTCCAGAACTCAGAGATGCCTTTGCCAAGGTGAAAGCACACACCATATAATTTTACTATCATAAGCCTGACATGAACTCCTAATTGCCACTGAATATGGATCATGTGATACATATAAATGACCACACATGCAAAGATACATGCTTCCGGGTACAGCTGAATGAACAATCCATAGAATCTATGCCAGAGATACATGACCTCAAAAAAGCTTTCCAGTGACTCCTGTCATTTATAGGATAAAGTTGAAATTCCTTAGGCTGCCATTCAAAGCCTCCATAGCATGGCCCCAGTCTACTTCCCTGATCTACGTAGTAAGAGCTGAATCCACATTTTACATTTTAGATTCAGAAATATGTGAGTTTGAACCTTGATTCTACCTTTTACCAGTTCTAAACAACCCTGCCTTCCCCACCTGACTTTCTGTAAATCTCTTCTGAAATAAGAGAGTAAAGACCCTATCGTAAATTTCATGAAATAGGAAAGTGTACACATCTTCTGTCACCATGCTGTTGAAGCAATAAGATACTGTACCCAACTTCCTTAGAGTTGAAGGGGCCATCCGATAACATGCAAAAGGAAACAGCAATTTAACCACAATCCAGAGGCACAAAGGGCCTTGATAAGAGCTATTTGTAAGGTATTCACATGATTACAATCAATTATCCCTCAAGCCTTTCTATGGGGTCTCATTGAGAGGCCTAGCACATAATTAAATGCTAATATATGGGTGAAATCATTTATGGAAGGGTGGGATCCTCTGGATCAGGAATAGCTGGGAAAAGTTTCACAAAAGAGGCAGAGTTCAGGTTAGGCTTTTCAATGGTTAAGGCTTAGGGAAAGAGAGACAAGAAGCAACATAAGCAAAGGGAACCAGATATCAGGTGCCATTGTAGGTCCTAGTTTTTGAAGGGATTTTCAGGAGTGAGCATGAGTTTGCATATGTTATTTTATTTATTCCTCTCAACCATTGTATGGGGTAGGTAGCATTCTCCCTATATTCCAGAGAAGGCTGCTGATCTTCAGGAAGGTAAGTCCCAAGGTTGATGGTGGATCTGGGATGAGAAACAAGGCAAATCTAGCTTCAAAGCACATGCCATTACCACTACTACTGAGAGAGAGGGGACTGAATACAATATGTTCAGGAACAGCAAGAAGCAGAGTTAGCTACACTGGAAAGATTCAGAAAAGGAACAGGGAAGTTAGATGAGCTTGCTGAAGTGGAACCATATGGTGTAGGGCCATGAAATCTAGACAGGGACATTTTAGAAAAGAGCCACTGATGGATGGTTTTGAGTGCAGAAAGAATCAGTGACGCCTTGAGCAAAGAGCAAAGGGGATGGTGAAAATGGAAGTTCGGGTTTCTAAGCTAAACAGATGCCCCTAACAACAGCAAAGGGGCCACATAATATAGTGGAGTGAGCACTGGACTAAGAGTCAGAAGCCCTGGGTTTAAATGATAGCTCTGTGCCACAGTCATAATTATGTTAGGGAAACCACATGCACTCTCTGGACTTCAGTTTCTCTTCTTCCATAAACTGAGTGAAGTGAGGAGAATTAATCTCTAAATGGCCTATCAGGTACTACCAAAGTGTGGACCACTCACCAGAAGCAATGGTATGACCAGAAAGTTTATCTGAAACCAGAATCTCAGACCCCATGAGAAGAATCAGAATCTATATTTTAACAAGATTCTCAGGTTAATCACACTCATCTCAAGTCTGTCATGTCACAGGAATATTTTTTAAAATTTAATTTAACAACAACAACAACAACAAAAAAACACAGTTTACCTATTTGCCGCATTTCCTGATCCTAACAGCTACTGAGTCCACATCTGGGAAAAGTTCCTAGGAAACAATGCTCCTGTGCTGCCACCTTGTGGCCATAGTTTGTAAACGCACTTAATTCTTAGAGTTCTCACTAGCAACGACGAGGGCAGGAAGTAGGCAGAGAGTAAAGTATGAAGTCACAGCTTAGATAAGAGAATCACACCCACCCACAATGACTCAAGAAATTGTCAGAGAGAGCTCAGCCTGAATCATAGAACAATTGTCACAATTCAGTCAAAGGGCAGTTTTTATAATGCCTAATAAAGTGATACTAGCAGAAAATCTGGGTTCCAAGCAAAGACCTGCATCTGTAACCTTAAAAGTCATTGTGAGGGGGGCAGATGTGACTTAAATGGTTGGGCATCCTTCTCCCATATAGAGGGACCTGGGTTTGATCCCCAGGACCTCCCGGTAAAAATAAAGAAAAATATAAAAGGTGCACGGGCCACCAGGCCCTGCGCCTGGGTGCATGGTCAGGCCCGGCAAGTGGGTGAGCCCCCCCAGGCCCCACGTGTGGGTGTGCCATCAGGCCCCGCCGAGCCAAGCAGCAAGATGATCAACAGGAGAGTGACACAAGGGAGAGCCAAGGTGAGACGCGCTGAAAAACCAAGCAGGAACCAAGGTGGTGCAGGCAGTAGGACACCTCTCTCCCACATCGAAGGTTCCTGGGATTGAATCCCAGTGAAGACAGGAGGAGAAGGGTGAGAAGAGACGGCAGGAAACAGAAACAGAGAATTGCCCAGCAAATGGACACAAAAACAGCAAAAAGGGGGGGGGGG
>JAQZBX010033551.1:0-25348 GCA_029593785.1 Cabassous unicinctus | reverse complement strand
CACTAGGAATTTTTTTCAGGTGGGCTTTTTTTTCCCATTGATATGGCCCAAGCTTTTGCTCTTTTTTTTTAAATATTTTAAAAGATGCTTAGGTTACATAAATGTTACACAAAAATTACAGGTATTCCCATGTTCCCTATCTCCCACACCTCCCATAACCTTCCACATAACATCTTTCATTAGTGTGGCACATTATCTGCAATGGATATACACATCCTGGGGCTTTACCACTAAGCATGGACCATAGTTCACATTGTAGACCATAAAGACCTCAGAAGACAATGTAAGAAAGCATCTACAGGACCTTGAAATAGGAAATGGTTTCATGAACTTCACACCCAAAGCACGAGCAGCAAAAGAAAAAATAGATAAATGGGATCTCCTCAAAATTAAAAACTTCTGCACCTCAAAGGATGTTATTGAGAAAATAAAAAAGCAGCCTATCCAATGGGAGAAAATATTTGGCAACCACATATCTGATAGGAGCCTAATATTCTGCATAAATAAAGAAATCCTACACCTTGAAAATAAAAACACAAAGCATCCATTTAAAAAATGGGCAAGTGACCTGAAAAGACACTCCTCCAAGGAAGAAATACAAATGGCTAAAAAGCACATGAAAAAATGCTCGACATCACTAGCTATTAGGGGAATGCAAACCAAAACTACAATGAGATACCATCTTACACCCGTTAGAATGGTGGCTATTAAAAAAACAACAGAATAAGTTTTGGAGAGGATGTGGAGGAATAGGATCCTCATCCACTGCTGGTGGGATTGTGGAATGGTCCAGCCACTGTGGAGGATAGTTTGGCAGTTCCTCAGAAAGCATTTGCTTTTTGAGCAAACACTTAGTTTCTGTCTCATCAAGATTCTCTAGGCTTAACTTGCATTTTCCCTGATCCTGCCTTGGGTTCAGCCTTTTCTCTGAAGAATCTTTTATTAGAGAATAGTATTAGAAACCAAGATCTGGGTGCTGGGTGTGCCCATTGCCACTGTGTCAGACTGTTAGGTGCTTTAAGCACCCATCTCAAAGAAATATATGTTCACACATGTGTCTTTAATTATTTCTCTGTATCTATGTAGCTAAATATGATTTCATACTGATGTCTCCAGCATTAACCCAGTGCCACAAGACTCATTCAGACCTTCTCCCTTGCTTGTCTGTACATCTGTGTATTTACCAAGTTTTATGACATTCATTGCCTTTGAATGTCCTGCATCTTCATAATAACTCAATTTCTTTTCTCCTCAAGGTTCAGATAGATTATCAATTATTCAATGATATATAAAATTTTTTCATGTACTGGAGCTGAGGGTGAAACCAGGACCTGGTATATGGGAAGCCAGCAATACACTATTGAGCTATACTGGCTCCCATGAGTTGGTTCTTTCCTTTGTTTTTTTTTTTTCTTTTTTAAGGTTTTAGGATGTGCTGGGGAGCAAACATGGACCTTATACATGGGAAGCAGACCTCAACCACTTGAGCTACATCTTCTCCCCAGAAAGACATTTTCTTAATTGCTAGAAAATAGGGAAGCTTATGTTGAACCCCTAGAATTTTGAGGTATATTGAGAAAACATGTTTTCCACACTGATTCCTTTTCATTCCACTTTGTGGAATGAAAATCCCCCGATGGCATCATCAATCCCCAGCTGTTGTTTTTTGTCAATTCAAGCAGTGGTTAACATGACTATGCCATATTTGTATTGCCATCACCCCCAACCTGAGTTTTCCTTTGGACTAATCACAAAAATATTCCCTCCTCTTCTGCACATTAATCCAGAATTTCTATCCTTGCCAAAATCACTGCTTCAGAAGTGAGAAGAGGCAAGGATCCAGAAAACCCATGTGGAAGTACTTCAATAGGTTGACTAAGCCCTAGTCTTGGCACATGTTTAAAGTTGCAACTTTCTCTCAGGAGATAATTTTGGGATTTGGTGATAAGATCGTGGTCCTGAAATGCTTTATTTTTATACCTTTTCAATATATTTGTAAATCTCCATGACATCATTTTAGATGGTATCTAAATTTTAATCAGAGAAATGAATGATTGCAAAAAATACAATTTTAGTATATCTCAAATACTTAACTTTTCACAATAAAAATTCAACACCAACAAAGAAAATATTGTATGGTATGCTTTTGCATTATACTATAATTTCCAGAGATGGAAATGATCCAAAAATCTAACCACTATTGGATGGTTAAACAAGTTGTGCTATATCCATTCAAAGGGTTATGACTAAAAAATGAGTCACTGTAGCCGTTGGGCAGTTTGATGTAATTATGAATTCCAAAATTAGATATTGGATCATGTTTGTAAGCTGGTCTGCTAATCTGGGCATGATTAAGTTATGATTAGGGCATTAACTGGGCCACATCAGTAGGGCATTGAGCCCCACGCCTTGGTGGGTGGGGAATCAAAGATAAAAGACACAGCAAAGAACAGTGTTGGAGCAGTTTTTGATGTTGGAGCTCTGGTGAGGAAGGAGAGAAGGCCTCAGGATAGAGACGAGCCATTTGCCTGACAGTTCACAGCTGGCCTTGTGGAGAGAAGCAAAGTCTAGAAAGCCTCATAGTCTACAGCTGACCTTGTGGAGGAAACAGAGGAGCTGAGCCCAGAGAGAAATGGAGCCCCAGGAAGACAGGAACCCAAGAAGCCCGAACCCTATCAAATGTCAGAACCTGCCTTGCTCCAACACGTAGCAACAGATTTTGGTGAGGGAAGAAACTTATGCTTCATGGTGCAGTAACTGTAAGCTTTTACCCCAAATAAATACCCTTTATAAAAACCAACCAATTTCTGGTATTTTGCATCAGCATCCCTTTGGCTGACTAACACAGTTGCTGATACATGCAACAACAAGAATGAATATAAAAGACAGTGCTCAGAGGGAAAGTACTCAGATTCAAATAGTTACATACCACACAAGTACATATTGAGGGAGATATCAGAGTTTTCCTGAGTGTGAGATGGCGAGAGGATACTGATTTCAAAGAGACAGGTGAGAAGTCTGTCTTTGAGGTGATGGAAAAACTTCATACCTAGATAGTGCTGGTGGGTACATGACTAAGTACTTTTGTCAAACTCATAGAAATGAAGACCTAAAAAGCATGAATTCTACTTTATGTAAATTATACCTCAATATAACATACAGAAATATATGTGTTACATAATTAGCAATATATCCAATTAAATTGAGCAGAGAACAGACAGACATCATTTCCACAATGAAAGTAAGCAGGCTCTTCGTTAAGGTTCTGTGATTTATCAAGGCACCATGTCTAACGTCTACCCTACAGGACATCTGGGAGAATCTGAGAAGGAGCAGGACTCTGTTTTGGCTGCAAGGCCTGTGTCCGCCACCGATTAGGGTTTGCTCTAGTCCGTTTCACCGACAGGGCAGGCTTCCTCTTCTCCAGGGAAGGGATGAGGTCCCTGGCTCTCGGCAGAGGCCTGAGTGGCTTCTCCATTCCGGGCAGGGTCCCGCGGACCGGGTAGTGGGTTTGGAGTGAGCCAGCCCTGGGCAGGGAAGGCATAGGCCGCCTGGGTGGCCATGGTGAGGAAGTCCTGCGCTATGGTGCACAGAGGCCCGCGGAGCTGGGCAAGCCAGGATAGCTGCTCCCAGGTGAGCGGGGAATAAGCCTGCTGGGCGTGCATCTGGACCAAGTCCTGATAAATGTCCTCAGACAGGGAGGGCAGGTCGGACACCAGGCTCTTCCGAAGTGGCGGTGGCTGGTCTTCTGGGGACCAGGCCCTGGAGCGCTTGCTGTGAAGGGCCCCTGTGGAGGGCATCGCGGGTCTCCTCGCACTCGCTACAGTCACCAGCATCGGGTACCTTTGGTTTTTTCCTTCCCAAAGTCACGCTGCGCTCAGAATGCAGAGGAGTCAGTGAGAGATTTGCCGGATTCGTTCTTCCCGCCCCCACTTTTCCAGGATCTCGCCTTGTTTTCTGGAGAACCCCACCTGCCTCCTGCTCCTTGCAGCTTCCTCAACCTCTGGAAAGAGGGGAGGCCACGCTCATTCACGGTCCCCAAAGCTCCCTGGATGCCGAAGTATCAAATTCCACTTAAGCCACCCTTGCCCTGGATAGATACATTTGCTTCCTTGTTTGAGGCCCTCAGGAACAAAAAGGAAGTTCCTACCACTTCTACTGCCATGGGTGTCCCTGGAACGGATTCTCCTCTTTCTGGAGTTCTCCGCATTTGAGGTTCACTCGGATCCTGTGGATAAAGGGAGTCTGAATGAATGTCTGCAAGCAGAAACCCCACAGACACTGGTCCATCCCGTACAGAAAAATAACTGCAGTTGCCACCAAAACTCCATTCCCACCTGTTCTCCAGAGCTCAGTGTCAGCAGGCTCCTGGCTGCCCATGAGTTCCCAGCTCCCTGCCCAGGGAAGGCTGAGTCACCCTAGCCCATGTACCTCCAGAGACAGAATCCGAAGGTCTTACCTGATGTACTGCAGCAGCTGATTGTGACTTTAAGCTCCTTTACTTGGAATTCTCCTGATCATCTGGGCTCTGATTCTGGTGAAAAAGCAGATTAGGTGCTTGTCAGATGCTTTGGCCACTGAACCTCCTTAGTGCAACCCTGCCCAATATTTGTGGCTCCTTTTCTTGGGGGAGGGGGTGGGAGCTGGCTTCCTTTGCCAAAGAGACCCAGGGAAATAGTGTTCCCTGGGGTGATTGCCCAAGTTACAGAAAGCCCCCTGAAGGGGATAAGACATTTGCCATCCCATCCCATAAACAAATCCCAACCAAACATGCATGAGCCTGCCTTCCTGTCTCCCTCCCTCCCTCCAGCCTCCATACCAACAGTCCAAGTCCCTACCTTGTCTTTGGATGTGGCTTGGTTGAGAGCACCTTGTCTCCTCCTTCTCATGTTTCTTTCTCCTCATCTAAGCTCTTTTCTTTACAGGAACGATGTTGGAGAGGGGCTGGTCAGTAAGGTGTTGTGGTCTGGAGTGGGGAGGGTCCGGCTCTCCAGTTTCCAAGACCATCTTCCAGCCCAAGGGAAAGTCCTCTCTCTTAGGTGTCTAGAATGATAATGAGAGTTGACCTTCAGGACCTGCCTTTTTCTGGCTTCTCAGGCATTGGGGCAGGGCTTGCTCTGATTGGCTGGAATGATTCCTCTCCCCATTTCCCTAATCACTTCAGAGACTCAGTGGGTTTTGACTGGGAACTTTTCTGGTTGTGGTAATACTGGGGACGGGGACACAGTGAGTTCAGGCTTATGCAGGGTCCTGTCATGGTGTAAAAAAATAGGAGAGCAAAAAAAAAAAAAATAGAGAACAGAATTGGGAGGCAGAGAGGCAGGATGCCAGGGGACCTCAGATTTTTGCACCTTTGTCCACTATGAAATGAGAATAACTGGCCATGGATTCTAGATCAGGATAAAAGGAGTACAGAGGCTAATTCCAGTAGTTCCTTTGAATTAATAGAATACTTTGCATCTGCTTTTTAAAATTTTTTAAACAAATCAATTTTATTGATGCATATTAATAAAGCATACAATTCTTCCAACATGTACAATCAATGGTATTTGGTATAATCAGATATTTGTGTATTCATCACTTCCATCATTATGAGAACAGTTTCATTATTTCAACTATAAGAAACAAAAAATGGGTGGTCAAACAAACAAGCCAAAAATTTCATCACCTCTCACTATCTCTATGCTTCTCCTGCTGTACCTAGCTGCTATTTATGGCTATGCTTGCACATTCATTTTTTAAGAAGTTTTATTGGGATATATTCACATACCATATGTCCTATCCAAACTGTATAATCAATGGCTTTTAGTATAATAATAGTGTAGTTTATTCACCACCACAAAAAATGTTTAGAACAATCTACATCTGTTTTGAATCAAAATAAGACAAGCAATTACATGTATGTAATGTATATATGATAAAATAATCAAAATGCTTAGGAATGGAAACCAGGAAGAAATTGTAACTCATAGTGTCAGAAATACACATATGTGAGGAAATAGAAATGCAGAGGGAAATTAAATACCAAGGAAAACATGCATCAAAATGCATCAAATCTTGGGAGAACAGAAGATGATTTGATCAAACTTGATGGTGTCATGTTGATTAGGTTCACTTGAAAGCAAGAATGTGCCGAGGCAACAAATCCTCCAGCTGAAGATGGAACTTCCCCTCAGCCTCCCCCTTCCTCCATCATCCTGGAAACCCCAGTGTGTCTTCTGGATTTGCCCAGACCAGGCAATCTCAGCCTCTGAGGACAGGCAGGGAGTCAACAGTTTAATTGCCCTTACAATTCTTGTCTGTAGTTTATCAATAAGGAAATAGGAGAGGGTTGACGTCTTCTATTTCTTCTAGGGTCCGTGTAGGTTGTTTGTTTGTTCCAAGGAAATTTTCCATTTCATCTACATTTTCCAGTTTCTTGGCATACAGTTGTTCATAGTACCCTCTTATGAACTCTTTCATTTCTGTGGGGTCAATAGTAATGCACCTGTTTTTATTTTTTATTTCATTGGTTTGCATCTTTGCACTTTTTTTCTTCATCAGGCTAGCTACAGGTTTGTCAATTTTGCTAATCTTCTAAAGAACCAACTAATGGCTTGGTTAATTTTCTCTATCATTTTATTCTCAATTTCATTTTTTTCTGCACTGATCTTTGTTATATCATTCCTTCTCCTTGCTTTGGGATTAGTTTGCTATACTTTTTCTACTTCCCACAGCTGTGTCATTAAGTCATTCATTTTAGCTCTTTCTTCTTTTTTAATGCAAGCATTGGGGGCTATAAATTTCCCTCACAGCACTGCTTTTGCTGCATCCCATAGGTTCTGATAGGTTATGTTCTTCTTTTCATTTTTCTTGAGATATTAATTGATACCTCTCCAAATTTCTTCTTTCACTCACTGATTATTTGAGAGTGTGTTATTTAATATCCATATAATTGTGAATTTTTTGTTTTTCTGCCTCTTGTTGATTTTCCATTTTATTCAATTATGATCAGATGAAGTGCTTTGCATAATTTCAATCTTCTCATTTTATTGAGATCTGCTTTGTGACCCAACATATGATCTATCCTGGAGAAAGATCCATGAGCACTTGAAAGAATGTATATCCTGCAGTTTTGGTATGCAATGTTCTGTATATATTAGGTGTAGTCCACTTATATTATTGAAGCTCTGTGTTTTTTTAATTGATCCTCTGACCAGATGTTCTATCCAATGCTGAGAGTGGTGTATTGAAGTCTCCAATTATTATTGTAGAGATGTCTATTTATCCCTTTAGTTTTGCCAGTGTTTGCCTCATGCATGTTGGCGCATCCTGGTTAGGTGCATATATCTTCCTGGTGAATTGCCCCTTTTATTAATATATAATGTCTTTCCTTGTTGCTAATAATAGTTTTACTTTTAAAGTCTATTTCATCTGGTATAATTATAGCTATGCCAGGTCTTGTTTGTTTGTTTTTTTTGGTTACACATGCATGGAATATCTTTTTCCAACAATTCACTTTCAGTCTAATGGTTTCTTTCATTTAGGTGAGTCTCTTGTAGAAAGCAGATAGATGGTTCATATTTTTTTTAACTATTCTGCCAGTCTGTCTTTTAATTGGGGAGTTTAATCTGTTAATATTCAATGTTATTACTGTAAAAACAGTCCTTATTTCACCCATTTTGACCTTTGGGTTTTATTTGTTGTATCTGATTTTCACCACCCTTTTGAAAATTTTAGTTACCTTTATTGATATAATGTTCATTTCTATAATGGACTTCATCAGTTTAAAAACTCAAATGTTCTGTGACATTATCTCAGATTTAAATACATTCCTAAGTTGCTCTCAAGCACACTATTCATTTCTCTCTCATTTTAATTTATTTGGTGCTACATATTTCATACCTTCAAATTCTTATCTGCATATTTTTGGTTTATAAACATTGTTCTCAAATCAAATATTAGAATTTTAAGTTCATTCTTTTTTTAAAATAATAAACACTGTTACATTTTCTCTAATAGTAATTAATTTAGTTTCTACCTTAAAACTTTATCATTTATCTGATTCATGCTCCATAGTTTAAGGGGCAGCTTGATTCTGTTTGTTTGATTGATTGATTCTTTTCCAGTATCTACCTAGTTATCCATTTTGTTTATCCTTCAAGTCTCCCCAGTCTCCTCTGCTCTGACAAGTCCTCAGTCTTCTTTCTCATGACCTTGGTAGATTTGAGGCATATTGTCTAGGTATTTACAGGAACATCCCTAAAACTGGGTTTACCTGGTATTTTCTCATCATTCAATTGGGTTTATGTGTTTTGGGGAAAAATATTAAATTTCATGCTACCATATCAGAGATTTCATGCAATTAACATGATATATCACTGGTGAGGTTCACCATAATTTTTGAAAGAGTTTGCCTGCTTCTCAACTGTAAAGTTGGAAGGAAATCAATAATTCCAGTCCAAGCTCAAGGAAGCAGGGTGTGTAGGCTGCAGAGTGCTATATATGCTAGACAGAATTCTTTTGAACGGAAGATTTTCACTTTTCCATAATTTATTTATTACTTTTTCCAAAAAAATAATTCATATCATTAGGACTCACATATATATTTTTTATCCTTTTTGTTATAATTCATTAGTACACTGTTTTGTAGTTCAAATTGTTCCAGCTTTGGCCATGAGGAACTTTTTTCAGGATGACTTTTGTCTCCCTTTGATAGGCTCCAAACTTTTGCTTTTTGAGCATACACTTAGTTTCAGCCTTATCAAGATTCTTCTGGCTCATCTTGCATTTTCCCTGACCCTGCCTTGGATTCACCCTTTCCTCCAAGGAGCCTTTTATTAATGAATACTATTAGAAACCCAGATCTGTGTGCTGGGTGGGCCTATTGCCACTGGGGTGTCACACTATTAGGTGCTGGAAGCATCCAGCAGTAGAAAATATATGTTTACACATATATCTTTATTTCTTTATATCCATGTAGCTTATATCCATGTAGCTAAATATGATTTCATACTGATGTCTCCAGCGTTAACTCAGTGCCACCAGACTCATTCAGACCTTCTCTCCTGCTTCTCTTTACATCTGTGTATTTACCAAGTTTTATGACATTCATTGCCATTGAAGGTCCTGCATCTTCATAATAACTCAGTTTTTTTTCTCATCAAGTTTCAGACTGATTATCAACTGTTGAATGATATAATTCTTTGAGGCACCAGGGCTGAGGATTGCTCCCAGGAACAGCTATATGGGAGGTCGGTGTCAACCACTGAGCTATACCAGCTCCCTCGAGTTGGTTCTTTTGCTTGCTTGTTTGTTTTGTTTAGTTTTTAAGAGCTACTGTGGATCAAACCCAGGACATGGGAAACAGGCACTCAAACACTTGAGCTACATCGCTCTTTTTCTCAATTGCAAGAAAATAATGGAACTTTTGTTGGTCCTCAAGAATTTAGAGGCACATTGAGAGAATATGTTTTCTGCCCTTATACATTTTCATTCTATCTTATGAAATAAAAATCTCCCTAGCGTTTTTTTGTCAATTCAAGCAGTGGTTGATACGACAATGCCATATTTGAATTAGCATCATCCACAACCTGTGTTCTGCTTTGGACAAATCATAAAGGATATTCCCTCCTCTTCTGCACACTAACCCAACATTTCTATCTTTGCCAAGATCACTGCCTAGGAGTGAGAACTGGCAAGGCATCCAGAAAATCCATATGGAACTACTTCAACGTATTCACTAAGCCTTAGTCTTAGAAGATGTTTAAATTTGAAATTTCTTCTCATGAGATAATTTTAGATTTGGTGATATGATAGTGGGTCCTGAAATGCTTTACTTTGTATCCCTTTTCAATGGGTTTGTAAAACACTGTGACATCATTTTAGGTGGTATGTAAAATTTAACCAGAGAAATGAATTATTGCAAAAAATAGAATTTTTACAATATTCCAAATACTTAAAATTTCACAATAAAACTTTGATGTCAACAAAGAAAATATTCTATGGTATGCTTTTGCATTCTAGTATAATTTCCAGAGGTGGAAATGACACAAATATCTAAACACAACAGGATGGTTAAACAAACTGTGCTATATCCATTGAAAGGGTTATGACTAAGTAATAAAAATTTAATCATTGATATACACAACAATTTGAATGAATATAAAAGACATTGTGTGCAAATATTCTCACTGTACTGATTTTGTGATAATCAGGGTAGGCTAAACATTTGCTATATTAAAAAAACAATGCATGTTTCCCCAGACCTAGTTTTTCTCTGTATGTCTGGTTTTTAAAATCCTGGTGATAAACCAAGCCTGATTTATTACATGACCATCCTGTATGGGAAATGACCATATCTCTAGGTATCTTTGGTCAACTTTAAGAGATGTAGCAGGGGTGGATATAGCTCAATACGTTGGGCATCTATCTCCCACATGGAGGGACCCATGTTGGACCCCTGGGACCACCCACTATAAAGGAAATATGGAGGGCATGCATGCAGCCAGGCCCAGTGCACAAGGACGCTGCCAGGCCCCATGAGTGCGTGCACCACCAGTCCCCATATATGAGTGTGCCAACAGTCCCTGTGTATGGGTGTGCCGCCAGGACCCACTAGAAGGTGAGTCCCCCAACCCTGCACGTGGGTACACCACCAGGCCCCACAAGCTGGTGTGCCATCAGGCCTCACCTAGCCACGCAGCAAGATGATGACATAACAGGAGAGTGACACAAAGGAGAGCCAAGACAAGATGCACTGAAAAACCAGGAACTAAGGTAGTGCAGGCCATAGGACATCTCTTTCCCACATCTGAGGTTCCAAGGATCAAATGCTGGTAAAGACAGGAAGCGAAGGATGAGATGAGAGGGCAGGAAATGGACACAGAGATTTGTCCAGCAAATGGACACAAAAACAGCAAAAATGGGGCGGGTAAAAATTAATGGAAGCAAATAAATAAATAAACTTTAAAATAAATATATAAATAATAAATAGGACAGAATAGCAGCTATGTGTGGCATTAGAAGTGTAGAGAGATTGAGAGATAATTATTAAGGGGTGGGGCATTTTTTGGTTTTGTTTTATTTTTATTTTATTGGAATAATGAAAATGCTCTAATAATGATTGAAGTGATAATGCTCAACCGTGTGATTATACCAAATACCATCGACTGTACACTTTGGATAGATTGTTCACTTTGTTACTATGTATCAATAAAATTGATTGAAAAATAAGAGAAAGACAAAAGATAAAGAATAAAAAGTAAAAGGCATTGTGCAGAGGGAAAATAACCAAATTAAAAGAGTTATATTCCACTCAATTTCATTCCTATAACATGTAGAAAAATATAAGCATGTGGAGACAGATATTAGAGTTTTCCAGGTTGTGAGGTGGGGAGAAGATATTGATTTCAAAGAGACAGGTGAGAAGTGATTCTTTGGCTTGATGAAAAGCCTCTATTCCTAGAAAGAGTTGGTGGGTACATGACTACATACATTTATCAAACTCAAGGAAATGAAAACCTTAAAATAATGAAATTAACTTAATGTAAATTAAACCTCAATATAACATAGGGAAATATGCTTGTTATATAATTAGCAATATATCCAATTAAATTAAGCATAGAAAACAGCCAGGTGCCATTCTCCACAATAAAAGTAAACAGGCTCTTCATTAAGGTTCTGTGATTTATCAAGACACTGTGTCTAAAATAGGCCCTGCAGGTCATCAGGGAGAATCTGAAAAGTAGCAGGACTCTGTTCTCCCTGCAAGAGCTGTGTCCACTTCCTATTACGGTTCACTTACTCTGCATCACCGAAGGCACCGGCTTCCTCTTCCCCGGGGAAGGGATGGGGTCCCTGGCTCTCCAAAGAGGCTTGAGTTGCTTCTCCATCCTGCGCGGAGTCCCGGGAACCAGGCAGTGTGTTTGGAGTGAGCCAGCCCTGGGCAGGGAAGGCATAGGCCGCCTGGGTGGCCATGGTGAGGAAGTCCTGCGCTATGGCGCACAGAGGCCCGCGGAGCTGGGCGAGCCAGGAGAGCTGCTCCCAGGTGCTGGGCCTGCACCTGGACCAAGTCCTGATAAATGTTCTAGGACAGGGAGTGCAGGGAGGACATCAGGCCCTTCCGAAGTGGAGGCGGCTGGTCTTCTGGGAACCAGGCCCTAGACCGCTTGCTTCGAACTGTGCACGCCCTCGAGGGGCCCCTGTGGTGGGCATCGCGGGTCTTCTCGCCCTTGCTGCAGCCTCCAGCGTCAGGGATCTTCGGCTTTTTTCTTCCTAAAGTCACGCTGCACTCAAAATCCAGAGACGAGCCTGCGGAAAAAGCGAGTTGGTGAGCGACCCACGGGATCCTTTCTCTCCACCACTTTTCCAGGGTCTTGCCCTGTGCCTTCTAGATCACTCCAATGCCTCCTGCTCCTTGCAGGCTTCCTTAGCCTCTGGAAAGAGGGGAGGCGGCACTCATTCGTGGTTCCCAAAGCTCCCCGGATCCCGGAGTCTCAAATTCCAATTAAACTACCCTTGCCCTGCATAGATATGTTTGCTTCACTCTTTGAGGCCCTCGGGATAAGAAAGCTAACTCCTACCTGTTCCATGGTGAGGGCTTTCCTGGAACAGATTCTCTTCTTTCTGGAGTTCTCCACATTTGAGCTGCCCTCGGATCCTGTGGAGAAAGAGAATTTGGATGAGTGTTGTCAGGCGGACACCCCACAGGCGGACCCCACCCTGGTCCATCCCGGATAGACAAGTAACTGAACTTTCAACTAAAATTCAGTTCCCACCTGTTCCCCAGAGCCCAGGTTATGCAGGCTTCTGGCTGCCCATGAGCTCCCAGCTCCCTGCCTACGGGAGGCTGAGTCACCTCATCCCATGGTCCTCTGGAGACAGAAGAAGAAGGTCTTACCTGATGTACTGCACCAGCTGTTTCTGACTTTGAGCTCCTTTTCTTTGGAATTCTGCTCATCTGACTTCGGCTCTGTTTTTGGTGAAAAAGCAGGTTAGATGCTTGTCAGACTCTTTGACAAACCTACCCCCTAGTCCATCCTTACCCCATAGCTGTCGGTACTTCTTTTGGGGGGCTGGTCCTCCTTTGCCAATGGTCACCCAGGTGAATAGGGTTCCCCGGGATGATTGCCCACATTTTTCAAAGCCTCCTGAAAGCTGAGACATTTGCCATCCCATCCCCAAAATAAATCACAACCAAACATGCACAAGTCTGCATCTCTGTCTCCATTACTCCCTCTTGGAGAAGGGCCTGGTCAGTGGGGCATTGGGGGCTGGGACAGGGAGGGTGTTTTTTTCCAGTCTCCAAGACCATCTTCAGGCTGAGAGAAAGGTCCTCCTTCTTGGGTGTCCAGACTGAGAATGAGGGTTGACCTGCAGGACCTGTCTTTTATTGGCTTATCAGGCATTGGGGCAGGTCTCCCTCTGATTGGTGGCAAAGACCCCTCCCCCATCTCCCATCCCCCTTGAGAGCCTTAAGGGGGATGGGACAGGGAATGTTTCTGGATGTGATACTGGAGACTCTGACATAGACCAGGTTAGGCCTGGGCAAGTTCCTGTCATGTGTGAAAAAATAGAACAGAGCCAGCATGCCAGAGAGGCACAATGCCAGGGGACTGCAGTCTAATGGCTATGTCATTTTTGCATCTTCCATCACCTTGTCATGAAAATTGATGGCCATCCAATGGCCAGGAGGCAAGGATACAGGTCAAGTTCCAGGGATAGCCTCCATATTAATGGAGTACTTTACATCTACTTTGATTAAAAATGAAACTAACAATAATTTATTACACACACACACACACACACACACACACACTCTAAAATATTCAAAATGCTTGGGAATGGAAACCAGGAAGAATTAGAGTAGATTGTGTCACATATACACATATGAGATAAAATGGAAATACAGAGGGAAATGAATGCCAAGGAAAAGTGTGCATCGGATCTTGGGAGAACAGAGGATGGTTTGAACAAAAGTGATAGAGTCATTCATTAGGTTCACTTGAGTGCAAGAATGTGAAAAAACAAACCCTCCAGCTGGTAAGGAAACTTCCCCTCAGCCTCCCCCTTCTTCCAACATCCTGGAAGCCCCAGTGTGTCTCCTGAATTTGCTCAGCCACAACAGTGTCAGACTCTGAAGGTAGTCAGGGAGTCAACAGTTTGATTGTCCTTATAATTGTGGTCAGTAGATTCAATCAGGAAATAGGAAAGGGGAGATATCACCAGTCATATAATTTTTGGCATTAGAGAAAATGCTGTTTAATGGTATCTCTTAGCACACAATCAGATTGAAAATATATTTCAAGATTTCCAAGGAATTCTCACTGAAGAAATGAGAAGTGGTGATCTACAGGAGATCTCTGGGTCTATTTTTAGGGTTTTAAACAATTTTCTGGGAAACTGATGTGTTTCAAGCAATTGGGCTCCCATCTATTGTATGGGAGGTCCTGGGTTGGGTTCTCAGAGACCCCTGGTAAAAGACAAGCTGGCCTGCCCAGTGAGCTGGTACAGCAAGATGACAAAACAAAAAGAGACACAGAGGAGAGACCAGGGAGCTGAGGTGGTGCAAGAGACTGAGCACCTCTCTTCCACCCTGGAAGGTCCCAGGATGGGTTCCTGGTGCTGCCTAAAGAGGACACAAGCAGACACAGAAGAACACACAGAGAACAGACGGTGAGCACAAAACAGCAAGGGGGCAGGGGGAGAAGTAAATAAATAAGTCTTTAAAAAAAGAAAATAAAAACAATCTTCTTTCTGCTTAATTAAGATGAGATGGAAAAAAACCAGTGGTCCACAGGATTAATTAGGGAAGGAGGACACAAGAGAAGGTGGCTTGGAATGGTGGTTTCTATGTGCATGTTTCAGATTCTGAAGCACAGACCAGCAGCCTGTGAACTTGAATAGGTTTTTAGGAAAAGCACCTGAAATTTAGAATATGCTCACCCCATGGGCACAAGAATTTAAATATTGGAGTGTTGCTCATTTAGCAGTGGACTGTAAGAGCATTTAAAGTCTGAACATTATTAATGACAAAATGAAGAAAATGAAAAACATTCAATTATGATAATGAGAATGTTTTCAACCCCATTTTCAAGTAAAACATCCCCTAACCTGTTGTCTGACCTGTTTCATAATCCAAAGTATTTCAATAAATTGCTTTATTTTAAGTTGTAAGATCTACTTAATTCCGACACTAAAGATGACATTGAGGCAGGAATGTGGGTTCAAGTCCTTTACTTTGGATGAGATCCCAAGAAGCACAAAGAGTGAAGTGAAGGAGGTGAGATGGCCAAGAGAAGAAAAATCACTTTTGGGGTTTTTATTCTAAGCATTAACATCAGCTCATGCATAGCATTCGTTTCCCATTTCATTTTTGTTTTTTCTGATGGTAAATCAGTGATGAGTTATGACAATACAAAGGCTCTCAAATTTGTGTACATCAGAATCCTCTGGAGGGCTGATAAAAGCATGGATTGAAGGGCTCCCCCTCAGTGTTATAGGCTCTCTAGGTGTGGACTCAGGAATGTTTATTTTTCATGCATTTTCCACTGTTGCCAGTGTTTCTGGTCCAGGGCCACATGTTGAACCAATGCTTCTGGGCACATTTATTGTGTCTTCTCCAGTAAGAACGTGGCTCTGAAGGGGAAATGAAGGCACATGGGCCACTGGGGTTAGTCTTAACTGGTTTCTGGAGTGCTGTGGTGGCCCATTTCTAGCTGGGGCAGGCATGGCAGGCATGGCTTCCTCTCTAGCCCCAACTTTGAGGCCTGTGTACAGACTCTGGTCCACAAGCTCAGAGAAGGATCCACTCAGGGTCGTAAACATGGCCTGGGATGGAACTTTCAGTCCTCCCTTCTCAGACAGTGGTTGCTTGGTCCCTGTGACATCCCTGGACAAGTCAGGAATTGGTAGGTGTGGTTGATTGTCCAGGAGGGGGGCATTATAAGAAAGGGGTGGGAAACCCCACCGACCTCCCTGTCTCCTGATGTGAAAGCTTTTGAGTGAACGTTCCCTTTCACCAAGTGGGCTGCATTTGAGAGACACGGGGAACGTGTTGGCTCTGAGGAAATGGGGTGTGGGGTGCTGCCCAGACATGTAGGTCAAGCCTAGTTCCTCCTGGTTCCCATGACCCTGCTCTTCATGCTTAGGGAATCAGGAGGGCCAGGCCATGCCCGTTTCTGTACCTGCAGCAAACTCAGCTGTGTGTATCCAGGTGTCTTCCTCTCAGGGAAATCAAATTTAATGTAGAAAATGTTTTTAAAAATTGAACTGCAATGATTGAAAGCCAAAATACATGTACAGTATGTCATATTTAAAGTAAGTTTACTTTTTTAAAAATAACTGAAGAATGAAAATTTACAATGACTTTTTTTAGGATGTACCAGGGATGGAATGCATGACCTCATACATGCTCAACCACTGAGCCACATCTTCTCCCTTACAATGACTCCCCTGTCCTAGATAGCTCCCTCATCTGTTTTCTCATTGTTTATGCTCATTGTCTTATCTGCTCATTGTCTCCTCATTGTCTGTTCATTTTTCCTTTAGGAGGCACCATGAACCAAATCCAGGAACCCCCATGTAGAATGCAGGCACTCAACTGCTTGAGCCACATCCATTCCCAGCTCGGTTCTTTTTTGCTTGTTGCCTGCTCATTGTTTGCTTATTTTCCTCGTCATTGTTTTTGCTCCATGTCTGCTCATTTGTTGGTTGTTTTCTTAAGAAGGCACTGGGACCAAACCTGGGAACTCCCATGTGGAAGGCAGGCGCACAACTGCTTGAGCCACATCCACACCCCCTACAATGACTTTTAATAACCCAAATAATTAAAATATATAAGCCCAAGAGAATATTACCATAAATGTTTCCACTGAAACACTTCCCTACAGTCAAAAACTCTCCTCAGACAGGGCACTACTTAAAGATGCAGGTCCCATTGGTTTCTTTACGTAGATTGGCTGAAATTTCAGCAATTTGCACATCAAATGCACATTAATAACATAACTTCCTATTGATGCTGCAGCTTCATATTTACTTCCTGTTGTTGTCTCAGTCTCTTAAAAGTTAAATTACAAGACCATTATGAGTTATTTTCATTTTAGATAAAATTGTTTTTACAATGTCTTGCTAATATCACCACATTCCATTATCAACATTTTTCATCACACAAACAATAAATTCTTTCCTCATTAAGCATTTACTCTCTATTTCTCCTTACCCTGTTCCCTGTAAACTTTAATCTACTTCCTGTATCTATGAACTTTCTTTTCTAGATATTTCATATAAGTGTAATCATACAATATTTGTCCTTTGTATTTGGCTTATTTCAATAGCATGATATTTTCAAAATTCATCCATGTCACATCATGCATCATAACTACATTCAGTTTTATAACTAAATATGATTTAATTGGGTGAATATACCAAATTTCATAATTTATGTCTTCAGGGTGTTCTCAGGCATGGTATTGTATATACCACTTTGTATGCCCAAATTTATGACTTTTTGGGTCACTTGTTAAATGGGCTAGAGTATCACACCAAAGTGAGGAATATATTTCATTGAAAATCCATAGAAGTCAACTAGGCATTGTGCCTCATTTTTGGTTGTAGGAAGGACTGGATACAAGGGATATCTTGATATCCCACAGCACTGGATGCCTAGAAATTTCATGGAGGTGAAAGGTAACTGAATTTTTGTTGGATTTATTTCCCATCTTCTGACATGCAAATATTATCAATAAGACTATAGTAGTTGCTGCAATTTGATCTCTAGGCCCAGTCAGCATAATTTCATCAATGTTGTGGACCAGTGTGATGTCTTACAGAAAACTGATCATTGTTCCTATGTCCTAGATTATAAGATAGGGCTGGAGAGTTGATGTAAACCTGTGGTAGTTCAGTGGTGATATCCCCTCCCTCATTTCTTATTTTGTGTATTTGCATCTTCTCTCTTTTTTCTTTGTTAGTCTAGCTAATGTCTTGTCAATTTTATTAATCTTCTTAAATAACCTGCTCTTGGTTTTATTTATTTTTTCTAATGTTTTCTTATTTTCTATCTCATTTAGTTCTGCCCTAATCTTTATTATTTCCTCTTTTTTCTTCCTTTGGGTTTAGTTTGTTGTTCTTTAACTAATTCCTCCAGGTGTGCACTAAGGTCTTCAAATGTAGCTCTTTCTTCTTTTTTGATATATGCATTCATGGCTATGAATTTCTCTCTCAGTAAGGCTTTTACTGCATCCCATAGGTTTTGATATATTGTGTTGTCATTTTCATTCATTTCAAGGTAGTTACTGAATTCTTTTTGAGATTTCCTCCTTGACCTACTGTTTGTCTAAGAGTGTGTTGTTTAGCTGCGATATCTTTGTGCCTAGTCTAGTTCTCTGGCCCTTACTGATTTCCAGCTTCATTCCATTGTGGCAAGAGAAATTATTTTATATAATTTCAACCATTCTGAGTTCATTGAGAATTGATCTGTGGCCTAGCATGTGGTCTATTTTGGGGAATGATCCATGTGCACTAGAGAAGAATGTATATCTTGTATTCAGGTGTAGTGTTCTGTATATGTCTATTAGATCCATATCTTTTAATGTATTACTCAAAGTCTTTGTTTCTTTTGTTATTGTTTGTTGAGATGTTCTCTCTAATGATGATAATGGTGTATTAAATTCCCCCACCATAAATGTAGAGAAATCTATTTCTCCACTTAGATTTTCCAATGTTTGCCTCAGGTATTTTGAGGTGCCCTGGTTAGGTGCATAAATGTTATGATTGTACTTTCTTCTTGAAAGATTACCCCATTTACTAATATATAGTGTCTGTCTTTGTCTCTTACAATAGTTTTGCATTTAAAGTCTATTTTGTCTGATATTAGTATAGCTACTCCTGGTCTCTTTTGGTTATTGTTTGCTTGTAACATTGTTTCCAGTCATTCAGTTTCAGTCTTCTTGAATCCCTGGTTCAAAAGTGGGTTTCTTGTAAACAGTATATACATGGATCATATTTCCTTATCCATTCTGCCAACCTGAATCTGTGTCTCTTGACTTGTGAGTTTAATCCATTAACCTTCAGTGTCATTACTCTCAAGGAATTACTTATATTAGCCATATTTTCTTTGTGTTTATGTATATCATATGTCGTTTTTATTTTCTTTTTGTTTTTTTAATTGTTCTTACACTTTCCTCCAACTCTCTCTCTCCTGTTTTTTCTTTTCAACCTGCTGAGATCCCTTTAGTATTTCTTGAAGACCAAGTTTCTTATTTGCATACTCTCTTAATTTCTGTTTATCTGTGAATATTTTGAACTCTCCGTCATATTTGAATGCTAGCTTTACTGGATACAGAATTCTTGGGTGGAAGTTTTTTTCTCTTTGTACCTTAACTATATCATACCACTGCCCTCTTGCCTCCATGGTTTCAGATGAGAAATCAGCACTTAATCTTATTGTGTTTCCCTTGTATGTGATAGTTCTCTTTTCTCTTGCTCTCTTCAGTATTTTTTCTATGTTTTGACCATTGGAGAGTTTGTCAAGTATATGTCTTGCACTAGGCCTGTTGGGATTTATTCTATTTGTGTGTGCTGTGCTTCCTGTATACGTATATACATCTCCCTCAATAGGATTGGGAAGTTTTGAACCATTATTTCTTCCAACACTCCTTCTGTCTCCTTTCCCTTCTCTTCTCCATCTGCGAAGACTATAATGCATATGTTTGTGCATCCTTTGCTGAAATTCAAATCCCTAAGCCCCTGCAGGATTTTTTGTATTTTTTTGTTTATGTCTTCTACTATCTGTTTGCTTTCATATGTACTGTTATCCACAACACTAATTCTTTCCTCTCTTCAAATCTGCTGTTTTGTGCTTCCAGCATCTTTTTGATTTCTTGGATTGGCCCATTCATCACCACTTTATCTGTTATCTTTTCATGTATGTTTAAAATTTTTTCAGTATTTTCTCCCAGTGTCTTCTTAATATCCTTAATCTTCACTTCATTAATTTGGTCCATGATATTTTTTTGGACAGTTTTGATTACTTTTTCGATGTTCTGGATCTCTTCCTGGGTTTTGGTTTGTCCTTGTACTGGGCAATGTCTTTTTGTTTCTTGGTATGGTTTGTAATTTTTTGTTGCTTTCTGGTCATCTTTTTATCCTGATGGGTTTATTTATTTGATTAGCTTCACTCTTTATTCAAGGGTTTTATTTAGCTGCTGTTTTTGTGTGTGTGTTAAGTTTTCTCTTTGACACTTTGTTGTTCCTGTTCTATTTCCTTGCTGTTTTCTATGTTCCCTTGAACCAAAAAGATTAGGGCCAGTAAAAGTGAAAGAGGTAAGAAAATAAAATGGATAATAGTAATAATAATAGTAAAAGTTAGAAAATGAACCATATACATCCTAAGAAAAACAATATTTAACTCTTGTAAGCAGTATAGAGTAATAGAAATTTAAAAATGGAGTACCTACAATGAAATGGGAAACTAAATAGAGAAAAATATATAGAATCAATTAAAAGGTCAGAATAATGAGGATAGAGGGAAAGAGAAAAAATAGGACAAAAAGAAAAAAGGTAATAAAAGAAAGAAAACAGAACATATGAGTTACAAATAAAAACCAGAAGAATTGAGGACTAAATAGAAAGGTGGAATGTAAGAACAAGTACAGACAGCAAAAGATAGAAAGATTAAGGAAGGAAAAGAGATAGCATTCATAGACAAAATCATTATACACAGAAAAGTGGAAAACAAGGAAAAGGAAACACAACAAACAAGAAACAAACCAGCAGCACCTAATTAAAGAAGAACAAAAGGGGGGAGGTTGGAGAAAGAGGAATGAAAAGCAAGAAAACAAAATAAAAATGCAAACACACAAGCAAGCAGTCAAACAAAAATTAAGGAAGGACAATCTTCCCTCTTAAGCCCCTGTGGAACTTCTCAGGCTGCCAGTGTTCATCAATCAATTCCCTGCAAACTTCCCTCTGCAGGTTTTGAAGCAGGTTTTAGTGAGTAAAGTAAGTAAAATTTTTAAAGAATGTAACCTTTCTTAAAAGAAAGATAAGAGACCCAATAGAAGATAATACAAAAATAAACTTTATGTTTTCCCTGTCCTAAATTATCAGCTGGATGTTCAATATCCCAGTGGGTCACTACCCAAAGAGGAGCTGGGAATCAAACTATGACCTTGTGTTTTCAAGGTGGAAATGCCTCCACTGAGATAAACTTTCTTGTCAGTCAATAAGCTCTTCAAAATGTTATCCAGTCTCTTTCCCTCAGGCAGGTTGACTTTTTGTGTTGGATAAACTCCTGCTGATTAGATGTCTGTCCCTGCTGCCTTTCTATTCTTATTACTTTCTCTCCCAGGGCAGCAGGATGCAATAGCAATAGCCTTTGTGAGGGGATTCCTCCTCACCTCTCTTGGTCAGGTATAGTTCCCTTTTGAAATTCAAATGTTTCCTTGGTGAAAACTCACTAAACACACTGTAAACTCACTGTAAAGAAATGACTCTCAAACCTTTTCCAGACCTCCCTCTCCTTCTAGGGAACCCTAAATAAGCTTTTGGAAGCTTCTTAAGCAATTCCTACTGCCCACCTCCCTTAGGGGATGTGAAATTTTGATAGTTTTCAGCAAGGGTCTAGCCAATTGCCTGACTCTGCCCTCTTGAGGTCAGATTTCTCTATCCCAGGGAGGTTAGTTAAATCAGTATGCCTCAGCAGATTCACCTCTCCCTTCTTCTTGGTTGCACCTCAAGACAGCTAGAATGTTCCCCGAAGCCCAAACGGGGTCCAGGTAACCAAACCCACAGAAAGGAAACTCCTCTCCTCCCTTCACCAGAACCCTCCCACTTTTGGAGGATGCTCCCTCCTGCTGGGTGGCCAACTGGATTTGGGGCTCAAGCTTGCAGTGGATTTGCCTTGAGAGTGGGGTTTAGTCTTCCCACAGTTTCAAGCCTCAGTGGCAAGAACATCAGGATTTTACCTTGAGCAATTTATATCTTTGCCCTGCTCTCTCCAGATTGATGCCTGCAAGTCTCCTGCTTTGTGGGTTCCCCAAACAGTTCACTCAGCAGGATCTTAACCCCACTCAGACATTTTTTGTGAGAGAGATGGTGAGTCCACACTTAAACCAAAGCCATCTTGCTCACATCCCAGAAATTTTTGATACTGACAACTCTGAGGCATTCTCTTATCTGTGCCTACGTATGTGATGTATATCTTATTTAGATCTTCTCTTTGTCTGAAGGATTGTGAAATAGGACAACAATATATCTGTATCAATTTTCATCACATTTTTCTCACAAGTGTTCATGACACCATTGACAGATTTGAATTTCAACTTATGTATGTGTTGGCTGTACCATATTGAAATTAGAGATTTACTCAAAGATAGGTTTCTTATTCTTAGGGTGGAGATTAATATCTGGTATCTGAGTTGGATTTGGAAGTGTTGGATAAGGCTCTTTCTAGGTATATATGACATATTTGCTTAAATAGGTCACACATCTGTGTCTGGTGTGCCTGATGTCCTGTAGGGACTCACATCACTGAGACTCTAATTAATAAGATTGATAGTGTTGACATGAAACAACTACCTGGAAAGTATAGTGGAATAAGGGTAACTTCAATCCACAAACCACCCAAATAGTTACTAAATCTGGGCTATGAGAGCATTTCCTCTGCCAGTTCATAACCAGGGGGATCTTGAGTCCTTGGTTTACCTTGAGTGGTAGCCTGTGAGAAAGGACTGGCATCCTTAGTATGCCATTTAATGTCAAATTTACTTCCAGAAAAATCTGCATGTATCTGCTATCTGCAGCTTGTGAGATGTGAATTTCATCACTTCAAATCTGGTGGGCCATAAATCCTCCTGTATTAGTGAATTGACAATGTAAGCCCCTATTTGTTGAAGAAATCTAGCATGGAGTGCATTCAGATCTTGCCTCAGGTGTTATTAATTTGGAAGCATTTTTTGAATTTGTCAGTTCAATAGTGATGCCTACCCAGGGTTCACAAAACTCCTGTCTTTCTGCCATCAAAGTATGAAACACTAACTCATAATAATACAATTTTGGTTGACATCACCTCTCCTTGACAGTGACTCCTGAGGAGCAGATATCAGGTATGTCACCCATCTTTCACAACAATTTTTGACAAAAGGAATAGCTAAGAATTGTATTGGCTGGATTATAGCTGTTCTAATTTAGCCATTTTGTGCCATGAAGAAAGAAACCACAAATGAACTCATTTAGAGATATAAAAAAGCCAGTGTCCAACCAAACAATGCTGACCCAGGAGGTTGGGAGTTAGATGTGTCATTATGAGTCAGTTTCAAGGCTGATGAAATAGAACTAATAGAAAGTTAGCGACTCTATACACATACTTTCATTTTTTCTAAATGGCTAATTTATCCTATCACACTAAAATAGTTGAAAAACTTGAAATAAAATAATAAGCATAGGAAAACCCACATTATCTTAGTTGTAAATATGTAATTTACTAAAAAAAAAACAAAATTTGTTAAAATTTTAGTTTCTGTATTCAATGAAAGCTAACACTTCGATATATTTTTAAAATATACTTCTATGTTTATATGCTTTTCAATTGAGAGAATTACCATGTTTGTCTATTTCTGAAGACCCAGTGAAGATCTTAAATTAAATTCTTAGGACCCCTCTGTGACTGATACTGTTTAAAAAATTGATAGAGGTGATTGCTGCACAACATTGTGAATGGAGTAAATGACCCTGAATGACTTTAATATGGTTAATATTATTATTGAGTTTAGCTGCAGTTAAATGCATATATACATACTTCTGTGTGTGTGCATATATGTGTATGTGAGTGTACTTCTAAATTTAGATCTTTGCAGTAAGTAAAAGTCATAGCCTAAGATAAGTCAGGTTTCAGGTTTAGAAGATTGATACATATGCTGATTTAAAAATAACCACAATTGCACATGGCTTAAAGCTATTTAAGATGAAATTTCATAAGGATTTAAAGAGCCATTATATAATTTCTATTTGTCCTTTTAATTTATGAGAGAAGTTGTAAGATTACAAAAAAATCATGCAGAAAAAACAGTTCCCATATTAAAACCCCAAAATACTAACACCTTGCATAAAAGTGTGGGGTATTTTATAAATTGTTGAAAAATATTACTATAATTGTACTATTAAATACAATTTTTCATATTTCCTTTCCATTGGAAAGGTGAAATTAGGATATCTATAATCTCATTTTTATATGCCTTTTCCCAGAATAACCAACATTTTCATTTGGTGATAAATCAACTCCAAATTTTTCCTTTATTTTAAATATGAAAATACATTCATATGACCTGTTAAATTTTGCAATCATCTAATAAGCTTTCAAACTTACTTTCAATTGTGGTTAGAAAGTTGATAGAGCTCTTAAGAAGCATGTACCTTGATGTATTCTCAGAATTTTGGTTAAGAGTTATATTAACAATGTTCACATAGTGCAGTATATCATCGAAAGCTAAGTTGCATAAATATCATCTATTTGCCTCAAGATGATTTCGATTTCAGAAGTGTATAGTTTTTTATTTTATATTATATACATATTTAATTACATTTACACCCTCTCTCAGCTTCACACATAAGGGAAAATTTCAGCATCTTATAAACCCCAATCACATTCCACCTTGTATCCCTGACATGATCAAGTGATTTTCCCATGTCCCATAGAAACTAAAATCTCCCAATCAAATACGGCAGGGCAAGGAGCCAGAGAGAAGTAAAAATGTCAAAAAGATGTCTAACAATTTTTCTTAATTCAGCATGGCTACTGTAAAACTTTGATTTCCAGCATTCTCATAAAAGTAGTTGTTAGATTATTTGCTTGATTTTTCATATTTCTAAGGAAGGAAGGGAGCTCCAAGCTGTCTACGCCACCCTTTTGCTCTGAGTCAATACATAAACTTTTTAATTTATTGCATAGTGAGTATTTTTTACTAATGGAAATAATAAACAAATACAAGAATTTCTCTTACAGGGACATCCAAGTTAATTACTTTGAACTCTTTTTATTTTACAATAACCATCTGACATTTTTAAATGTTCATAATCATATCAGGATAATAAAATAACAATAAATCTCATTAGTTTGTTAATATCTTTTATTTCATCAGACATTTTACTTGGAGTACTACAGTTAAATTGGTTCTGAAATATATTTTTAAATAGTTAATCCCTGTGGTTAAGATAGTTATTGTTGACAATAACAATAACCAAAATTGTTGGAGAAGATGCTGAGAGTCAGAGCATAAAGGGTCAAGCATTCAAAAAGCATGCTTGCTGGCAGAGACAAATTAGTAAATGTCTCCAAGGACACTGCATACTGCAGGTAACAGTGGGAGGA
>JAQZBX010033550.1:0-25350 GCA_029593785.1 Cabassous unicinctus | reverse complement strand
TAAGGTATAGTAAGTACAGAATTCCCATATACCCTGCCTTATATGTACAGTTTCCCCTATTGACATTTTATATTAGTGTGGTACCTTTGTTACAGTTGATGAATAAAATTATAATTGTGTGATTAATGTTAGCCCACTGTTTACATTAGGATTCACTCTTTGTGATGTACAGTTTTCTGGGTTTTTTGTTTTTTTGTAGGGGGTGTGCTAACTTATAGTCAAGTTATAAAATTTCCCCTTTTATCCCTTTTCAAATATACAATTCAGTAGTGTTAATTACATTCACAAAGTTGTGCCTCTATCACCATCATCCATTGCCAAGACTTTTCCACCATCCCTACAAAAATTCCCTACCAATTAAACATTAACACTCCATTCTCCTTCCCCACCCAGCTCCTGGTAACCTGTATTCTAGTTTCTGACTTCATGAATTTACATATTCTGCTGATTCATATAAATGAGATAATACAGTATTTGTCCTTTTTGCATTAATTGATTTTTGCATTTTAAACCCACCATGCATCCCAGGGATAAATCCTACTTGGTATGGTATAGAATTCTTTTTATATGTTGCTGGATTTGGATTGTTGGCATTTTTTAAAGGATTTTTATGTCAACATTCTTAAGACCTATTGGTCTGTAGTTTTCATTTCTTGTCTTTTTTTTTTTCTTGGTTTGAGTATCAGAGTGATACTAACTCCATAAAGTGAGTTGGGAAATGTTCTCTTGTTTGGAAGAGTTGTGAAGAATTAGTATTAATTCTTTGAATATTTGGTAGAATTAAGTTGTGAAGCCATTGGGCCTATGCTTTTCTTTGAGGATAGTATTGTGACTACTGATTCACTCTCTTCACTTGTTATAAATATTTGGGTTGTCTTTTTCTTCTTGAGTCAGTTTTGTTAATTTGTGTCTTTCTAGGTATTTTTCCATTTCCTGTAAGTTATCTACTTTGTTGGTGCTCAGTTGTTTGTAGTATTCTTTTAAAAATTCTTTTTATTTCTATAAGGTCAGTAGTAATGTCCTGTCTTTCATTTCTTATAATTTGAGTCTTCTTTTTTTCTTGATCGAACTAGCTAAAGGTTTGTCAATTTTGTTTATCTTTTAAGAACCAGCTTCTGGTTTCATTAATTTTCATTTGCTTGCTTTAGGTATAGTTTGCTCTTCTTTGGTAGGTTAGATCATTAATTTGAGATCTTCTTTTGTAATATGTGTTTATAGCTATAAATTTCCCTTAAAACACTGCTTTAGCTGTATCTCACACATTTTATATAATGTCTTTATTTTTATTCATATCAAAGTATTTTCTGATTTCCCTTTTGAATTTTTTCTTTGGTTATTTAGAAGTATGTTGTTCAATTTCTACATATTTGCTAATTTCCCCAAATTTCCTGTTATTGATTTCTAATTTCTTTCCATTGTGATTGAAGAACATGCTTTCTATTATTTCTATTGTTTTAAATGTACTGAGGTTTTATCACCTAGTATATGGTCTATCCATGTTTCATGTGCAGTTGAGAAGACTATATTGCATTGTAGTTGAATGGAGTGTTATTGTTTGTTTATTTGTTGTTGTTTTGGGAGTGTTTTGTTTTGTTTTGTTTTTTAATGGAGGCACTGTGAACCGAATGAACCCGGAACCTCCCATGTAGGAGAGAGGTGCCCAATGGCTTGAGCCACCTCCGCTCCCTGGGGTGTTTTTAGAAGATGTCTGTTGACCTAGTTGGTTTATAGTATTGTTTAATTCTTCTATTTCTTTGTTGATCTTCTGTCTAGTTATTCTATTTGTTATAGAAAGTGAGGCATCAATGTCTTCAACTATTATTCTTGAAATGTCTATTTCTTCCTTCATTTCTGTCAGATTTTCCTTCATATATTTTGGTGCTCTCTTATTAGGAGCATAGATGTTTAAATTTTATATCTTCCTCATGTGTGGACACTTTTATCATAAAATGTCACTCTTTAGTAAAATTTTTTGTTTTAAAGTCTATTTTGTCTGATATTAGTGCCACTCCAGCTTTCCTGTGGTTCCTTTTGTGTAATATATCTTTTTTCATCCTTTTACTTTCAATCTGTGCCTTTGACTCTAAAGTTTTTCCTCTAGACAACATATAGTTGACTTATGTCTTTTCATCCACTCTTGACAATCTCTGTTTTTTTTTTAGATTAGAGAAGTTGTGGGTTTACAGAAAAATCATGCATAAAATAGTGTTCCCGTATACCACCCTATTATTAACACCTTGCGTTACTGTGGTACAATTTTACAATTCATGAAAGAACATTTTTATGATTGTACTATTAGCTACTGTCCATCATTTACAATAAGGTTCACTGTATTGTACAGTCCCATGTTTTTTAAAAAAATTTATTCTAGTAACATATGTGCAACCTAAAATTTCTCCTTTTAACCATATTCATGTATATAATTCAGCACTGATCATTACATGCACAATGTTGTGCTACCATTATTACTATCTGTTATCAAAACTTTACAATCTCTTCTTTTTTGATTGGGTTTTTATTCCCTTCACATTCAATGTTATTGATATGGTTGGATTTCATCTGCTGTTTTGTTTTTGTTTTCTATAGGTCTCATTTCTTTTTTGTTCCTCTATTCTCCTTTACTGCTTTCTTTTGCATTGAGTGGATATTTTCTAATGTAGCATTTTAAGTTTATTCATGATTTTTTTTCAGTGTATTTTTGAGTGGTTTTTTTTAAATGGTTGCTCTAGGGTTTATTATATACATCTTAACTTATCAGAGCCAGCTTCACATTTATACTAGCTTAATTACAGTAATATATAGAAACATTACTCTTACATTGCTCAATTCACTTTTCCCCTTTCTTGTGGTATTATTGTTATACATACATATTACATATATTAATTATTGTTATACATACATATTATATCTAACAATGGTACCTTGTTATAATTATTGCTTTAACATCTGTCATCATTTCCTTAGCCCATAACAGCTTTGCTCCTGCCTATCTCCTTTGTCCTATTAGTGGCAAATATTTTATGCATGTTACATTTCAATATGATATAGGCCCAACAGTACATTAAATGAATTTTACTTCATACAGTTGCTTTTTATATCAGTTTAGAGAAGAAAGGAGAAAAAATATGCCTTTATTGTGCCTTTTATAATTACATAATTATCTTTACCAGTGCTCTTTGTTCATGTGGATTCTCATTACCAGCTGATTACCATCTGGTATCATTTGCTTTCAGCCTGAAAAACATCTTTTGGTATTTCTTGTAGGGCATGTCTGCTAGCAATACATTTTCTCTGTTTCTGTTTATATGGGACAGTGTTTATTTCACCTTCATTTTTGAATGATACCTTTGCTGCATATAAGATTCTTGGTTGAGTTTTTTTTTTGAGCACTTTGAATATAGCTCACTGCCTTCTGGCTTCCTTTGTTTCTGCTTAGAAGTCAGCTGTTAATCTTAGTTCCCTTGTTAGTAATGTGTCACATTTTCTGCTTTCAAGATTTTCTCCTTGTCTTTGGCTTGCAGCATTTTTACTATGATGTGTTTGTTTGTAGGTCTCTCTGCCTGTATCCCATTTGACTTTTGTTATACTTCCTGGATATGTAGGTTTTTGATTTTCAATACATTTGGGAAGTCTTCAGGTGTTATTCCTCTGAATATTTTTTCTTATTTCTCTCCTCTCATCTGGTACTTTCATTTACATATATTAGTGTGCTTAATGGTATCCCACATTTCTCTGAGGCTCTGTTCATTTTTCTTCAGTTTTTCCCTCTTTTTTCTTTGGCTTGTATAATCTCTGTTGTCGCATCTTCAAGTTCTAATTCCTTCTGCCAGTTCAAATCTCCTGTTGAGTCAACCTTGGGATTTTTAAATTTCAGTTATCGTAAAAAAAGTTACCTTTTTTTTTTATAACTAATTTCGTTCTCTTTATTGACGTTCTCTATTTGATGCAACATTGTCATCATACTTTCATGCTTTCTTTAGTTTTGTAAACATAATTATAATGGCTACTTTGAAATATTCTTTTCTATTAAATTGATCTGGTCACTCTCACAGGCAATTTCCGTTGCTTTTTTCTGGTGTATGGTCATTCTTTCCTTTATATTTGTTTACTGAGTGACTGAATTACTTTAGTGAAGTTGATGTTCTCTCTCCCACAGTGTCAAGCCTCTGGTGTTGCTCCTCAGGGAGGAACAGATTTGTCTAAGACAATGGTGCTGATGGGTCTCTATTCCATTAACACATTCAGCTGTTCAAGGTCACTAAATGCTGGCTGGTTGCTCTGTTATCATCAAGAATGCCCTCAGGCATAAATCTCTATATAAACTATTCAATCAAGTTGTGACTTTTTGGAGGGATTGGTTTCTGAGGTTAGTATATGATATTTGTTATGACCCCAGGAGGACACCTCCCAGCTGTCTAATTTCCTGTTTTCTGTAAACCAACAGGCCTGCAGTCTAGGCTGCAACCTATACTGTTCTTGATAGTGCCCTTGTGTTTAAACTTCTCTGCACTCTATTGTAAATGAAATCAGTTCCTTTGATAGAGATTAGAAGCTTTCTGATTTATTTATCCACTTCTTCCCCCAGGCACAATCTCTGAGCTAGGGCTCTGGAGCTGGGTATGGGTCCAATTGGCAAGCTTCTCTCTAAGTAACACTCTTGCTGTAGTTGCTGATTGCTTGGTAGAAGGTGGAGGCAGTACCCTGAGGTCCTTTGGGCTTGCCAGGGCAAGGGCTATCAAGGCCCCATTATTCTTAGCATGCCATTCCCAAGTTAGAGCTTCCTTTCCACAGGCGGGAGTAGGGCAGAAAAAGGGAGCCCCACCTGTTGTCCTTAGTCCAGTACTTAGTCTCAGTAACAGGCAACTGGGAGCAGCACTGAAGTCCTGCTTTTCTGGGAAAAAAAAGACTGCCATCTGGGAGCTGGGAGAAGAGATAACCCTGTGTTCTTTGCTGTAGCAGTCTGGAGTGGAATCTCTACCTTGCTGAGCTGGGAGGAGAAAGGAGGGAGTGAACTTGGTTTAAATACCAGAGATTCTTACCTTTCTTAATGAATTTTTAATAAATTTTCTTGAATATATGTTTCTTCATTTGCTGTTTGCCCTTAGAACCATTTCCAGAAGCTTTTAAAATGGTTGTTTTTTAAATAATTTTTATCAGTTTCACTTTGGAGGTTGTCAGTGGAATTCTTCACACTGTCATGCCACAAGTCAATCCTATAACTTTTTTAAAAACAAATAAGTTTTATTGATTCATATTAATAAACCATACAGTCCATCCAAATTGTACAATTGTATTTGGTATGATCACATAGTTGTATATTCATCACATCAGTCATCATTAGAGCATTTTCATTATTTCAGTACTACTAATAGAAACAAAAAACAGACAAAAAATTCATCACCTCTCAATCTCTCTGCTTCCTCTGTTGTCCATAGCTGCTATTCCTGGCTATTCTTGCATATTTATTTATTTTAAAGCCATTTTATTGAGATATATTCACATACCATAAATCTATCCAAAGTGTATGATCAGTGGTTTTTAGTATAATCACAATGTTGTGCATTCATCATCACAAAAAATTTTAGAACAGCTACATTACTTCAAAGAGAAAAGCTCCACACCCCTTAGCAGTCACTTCTCAATCCCTCTATCCTTCCCCAGCTCTGCATAACCACTAATCTAATTTCATCTTTATAAATTTATATTTACATTTTATATGAATGGAATCGTACAATAGGTGGTACTTTGTGTCTGGTTTCTTTCACTTAGCATAATGTTTGTGTTTTTTGTCTGATATTAACATCTTGTAACATTAACATACATTCATTCAGTTTCAAAGAAAAACAGTTTTATCTATGTAATATTACCCATATTCATATTTCATATGAAGTTTTTACTCTGCTATACAGTCCCATGTTACATTTTTTAGCTTTCCTTTTAGTAATTTACATGCTCTTAGACTTTCCTTTCAACCACTGTCATGCCATATAAAGCACTGCTAATTACAAACATTATGTTGCGCTTTAACCTTTTCTATTCATTTCCAAAGATTAACAGCATCCTTTTTACCAATTCTGCACAAGTTAACTATCAGCTTTCCATTCTCTAATCTTATAACTTATTTTTCCTCTGTTCAATTAATTTATTTTAACAAATCAATTTTATTGATACATATTAATAAAGCAAAAATCCATCCAAAGTGTACAGTTTTATTCAGTATAATCAAATAGTTGTGCATTCATCACTTCAGTCATTTTTAGAGCATTTTCATTATTCCAGTAATAATAATACTAAAAAGCAAAAAACAAAAATCTATAACTTTTTAATTTATTAAAGTTCATTTTAGTTTTAAGCCATTGAGTGTTGTTGTAAAAAAGTTGTGACACTTCTCTAACCTTAATTTTCATTGGGTCAAAGCTGCCAGTTTTAGAGTGGAAGGGTTATGAAAGTGAAGAAGTAAAATAAGACTCGTAGATGTACATAATATGATCAGACTTAAAATTTATATGTTATAAATTTTAACATATAAATTAAAATGCTCGGGAAGCGGGTGTGGCTCAATCGATAGAGCTCCCGTTTACCATATGAGAGGCCCCAGGTTCGCTTCCCTGGGCCTCCTTATGAGGGCAGGCTGGCCCGCGCGGCACGGTGGGCTGATGCAGCAGGACCTCACAGCGGGGGGGAGATAAGCAGACACAGAGAAGACATGCAGCGAATGGACACAGCAAACACAAGCAGCAAGGGGGGGATGGATAAATAAATAAATAAATAAATAAATAAATGAATAAATAAAAATACAGTGCTATTTAAGATAGAGAACATATGGTTGGGAAAATACTTAAGATGTTACTTATCTTTTCCTTTTTTTAGAAAATGACCACAGGTGAACAAACCCAAGATGAAACAGGTAACTCTTAACTAGGAAACTACTAAAACTGCTTGTTTAACACTAGCACAATAATTCAGTAGTGGTGGTAATTAGTAAATGAGTCAGAATGCTAGAGAATTGAACAAAATCAGCTGTTGAATATATTATCTCTAGGGAAAACTTAGATTCTTGGAATGTTTCTTTAGAACAGGGGTTCTTAATGTTTTTTGTTCCACAGACCCCTTTGCCAGTCAGGTGAAAACCATGGACCCCTTACTAAGTCCACACTATACTGTGTATTATTTAATAAATATATCATACCCACACCAACACGTCCTCACAAGAGTAATGTTTTTTTGAATTTCAATTCAGTCTCACTGACCCCTTGTTAATAACCCCTGCTTTAGAAGATGAATCAAGAGTTAAATGTTTACTAAAGAAATATTTATTGGGATGAGACTATTTTCTTTGAAAATATTAACTTAATGGGAGATTGGGGAGGCATTTTCAGTGAGTAAAAGCCAACAATTGATGGTTTTCTTATATGCTGTATATAGCCTGAAAAAAGCATTACTCTAGAAGGGAACAGTGGCAGGGAATATATTAAAACCTGCTATTAGAGGGTAAACACCTGAATTTAAAATCTCTTTTAAGTAAGAAAATTTAAGTTTCCAGATTCATTCTTCTGTTTTAAGGTTGTTACATTTTCTTACAAGGTACCAATGATGGAAGCACCGAAGCTGCCATAGCTTTACTTACAATGGGGGATCTAGCGTTGCAGTCAGAGATCAGTACTGAACAGGGTGATGGTAAGAATGAAAGATAAGTTCTACAAAAAAAGAGAAACTTTCAATATCTAACTTTTAAGAAATTATACCTACGTTTGAGTAATAAGTGAATACCTGCCTTTTAAATTTGAAGTTGGTATCACATTGTTTTTTTTCCAGAAAAAACTGATATATGTGCAGTGATATATCCACTGACGTGCTTAGTACCTTTAGATGTAGTAGCAACCATTTCAAGATAGTGTACTTGGTTTATTAAGAACAATTTGTATTGTTGGAATAGTTAATATAGCATTTCCTCTGTCTTTATCATCATAAACAATATTAGTTAACCAAGCTTATTAATAACGGATCACTTTATTCAGGTTTCTTTAGTAAAGGAGCTGTTCTTTGGGTCTTCAGTCAAGTACAGTCTGAAGAGACAAGAGCAGTTAATCACTCAGTGAGATAATTTAAACTGTTGTGATAGTTTGGACAGAGCCAAAAGATCTGTCAACCTAGATTTTTAATATATTAGCCTGAACTTGTAGAGATGCTATAGTCTTTCACTTTAAGTACATTAAATAGATAATTATCCTAATTGCATTCTTGGCACTTATTTTGACTGGTGATGACAAGAGGCCTGCCATTCATTTTAGGACTTTCAGGCCCATTACTATATATTTAAAAGGAAAGTCTCTGATTTGTGTTCACTATGGGGTACCATCTCAAAGGCAGAGTATTGTAGTAGAGCCTGTCACAAATCTCTAGCACATATAATACAGGTTTTAAGAAATTGTAAATGAAGGCACACTCATCTTGAAATTCATCTGAGGTTATGTAGTTACTATTGAAGTAACAGAAGGACTCATTTTTACTTATAATAACACAAAGTTTCAATCTGTAAGAATTTTTAAGCTCACAACAGGTCAAATCCCTGGCATGTGATATAAGATCATAAGTTTAAAATTTTTTTTAATAGTAAGGAATTTAAAATTTACTGAAAGTTGAAGAGATTATTTTGTTTGGATATCTATTTATATTCAGTCAATTTTAATTTTCTATTTTTTTTCTGCAATAGGATTATGTGTACTTCCTGATGTTGAGTCAAAGGATAAAGGCCATATTTCATCTAACCCCAGTAATGTGAAGCACGAAATTTTTCATGAATGTCAGGAGTTTTTTTCACGTGCTGTTAATACATCTACTGCATCATTAGAAGAAAACAAGATAGTATTGGAGGAACAAAGTACTAGAGAAGAAATTGGGTTAATGGAGAAAATAAAGAAAAATGCTGTGCTAACCAGGTTGATGATACTTTATTAAACTTTTATTTCTTTTGAACTTTGCTAAAAAATAAATGTAAATTATAGTATCTAATAAATAAATACAATTAAACCAACAATCAATTTAGTTAATAGCTTTGGGTAATGCTTACAAAGTAGGCAATGCTAATTTCTCACCCTTTAAAGTGAGAATTGGCTGGTTTTTGAAATTTCATTTTAATGGTTTGCATGTCAAAATTATAGCAGTATGCATCTCTTTGAAGCTTTTATAAATAGTTTTATATAAGCATAGTGTCTGTTTTACAAACATGGCCCAAATTCTCTTTTCTGCTTAAGACTGCTAATAAAGTTATATTACCTTGTACTTTTAGCATTAAGAAATTAATGTTTGAAGACAATGTGGCACAGTAAATGTATCAGTGCTAGACAGAATGTATTAATGCTGGAGAGAGAGAATATTCTTACACGACTGATAAATTTCTCTCTTCCCATGGCTCTCTTTCTAGGAATACAACTTCTAAAGTGACCAATAATTTGAGACTAAGAAGTAGATTTTCCAAGCCTAAGCCAAATCTTAAGAACATTCTAAGGACCAATAGGCTTGGTGCTCATCAGAAAGTTCCCAGTTTGTTTATAACCAAAGAGGAAGAAGTGGAAATTCAAAAGGGTAAATTTTGTTCCCTTAAAAAAGATTACTTCGACATGTGAAATTGCATTAGCATTTCAAATGAAATATTCAGTCTTTAAAATTGTTTTACCTTACCACAAATATTTTAATCATATAGAAAAGTAGAATGAATTGTAAAATGAATATCCATAAATCTACTAACTAGTTTTGTTAATTATTACCATTTTGTTATATTTGCTTAATCATTCTTTTTTTCTCTTCATATATATTTTTCTCTCTCTCTGTGTGTGTGTGTGTGTGTGTGTGTGTGTGTGTGTACAAATATTCAAGCATATATCTCTTAGAAATAAAATACATGTATGTGGCAAAAAATAAGACAATCCCTAGAAGGCATACAATGAAAAACAAAAAACAAACAGAAAACCACCATCATTCCTGGTTCCCAGCCCCTTCGTCCCACTTTTAGTCGTAAATTGCTGATAGCACTTCGAGAAATGTTTTTTACACATATAAATTTCTACATGAGGTGTATACACATACATAAACAGACGTGTGTATATGCATATGTATTCCTTTCAGAACAAAAATATATGAATGCTATACCATTTATAATCCTCAACACTTTCTTTTTTAGTAACAGCTTTATTGAGATATAACTCATACCATATAATTTACACATTTACAATGTACGATTCAGTGGTGTTTAGTATATTCACCAATTGTATAACCATTACCACAATCAACTTTAAAATATTTTCATCACTCAAAAAGAAACCCACTGCTATTAGCAGTCACTCTCCATTTCCATCCAATTAGTGGTTAGGCAACCACTAATCTGCTTTCTGTCTCTAAAGATTTCCCTATTCTGGACATTTCATGTAAGTGGAATTATGTAATATGTGGCCTTTTGTGACTGGCTTCTTTCACTTGACAATCTTTTCAAGGTTCATCATGCTATAGCATTTATCACAACTTAATTTCTTTTTATTACTGAATAATATTCTTTTGTATGGCTATACTACATTTTGTTTGCCCATTCATCAGTTGATGGGCATTTGGTTGTTTCTATTCTTTACCTATTTTGAGTAATGCTGCTATGAACATTGATGTACAAATTTTATGTGGACATATGTCTTCATTCTACCTATGAGTGGAATTGCTGGGTTATATGGTAATTCTCTGACCTTTTGAGAGAATTGTCAAACCATATTCATAGCGGATGCACATTTTACACTCACAACAGCAATGTACGAGGGTTCCAGTTTTCCCACATCCTCTCTAACACTTGTTATTTTCTGGGTTTTTATTTTGTTTTGTTTTGTTTTAATTATAGCCACTGTAGTGGTTGTGAAATGGTATCTCATTGCATTGTGTTTTTTCTAAAAAGCATTTTTATTGAGATATAGTCACATTACTATACAATCCATCTAAAGTGTACATTCAGTGACTTTTGGTATAATCACAGAGTTGTGCATTCACATTGTGTTTTGTGTGTTTTGTTTTGTTTTGTTTTGTTGAGGTACCAGGGTTGAAGATTGAACCCGGGACCTTGTGTGTGGGATGCTGGCACTCAACCACTGAGCCACATCAGTTCCCTGAGTTGGTTTTTTTGTTTGTTTGCTTGTTTGTTTTTGTTTTAGGAGGCGCTGGGGGCCGAACCCAGGACCTTACATGTGGGAAGCAGGCGCTCAACCGCTTGAGCCACATCTACTCCCCTTCATTGTGTGGTTTTTGTTTGTTTGTTTGTTTTTTAATGCTCTTCATTGTGTTTCGATTTGCATTTCTTTGATGATCAGTGATGTTGTATATCTTTTCATGTGCTTATTTGTATATCTTCTTTGGAGAAATGTCTACTCAGATCTCTGTTAATTTTTTTTTAACAAGTTTATTTAAATTTTAAAATATGTTAATTTTTTCATTGGGTTATGTCTTTTTATTATTGAGTTGTAAGAGTTCAGTCTTTCATTATGATCGCATAGTGCTCTATTTCATTTTTTAATGGCTTCATTATATTTTGATGTGAATGTTGACTCTTACTCCCACTTCTTTCTCCACCTCCCCTCCTACCATGGGCCCAACCCTTTAGGGAAATAGGGTTGGTAAAGAAGTGCAAGTAGCAGTCTGCGTAAATTGTATTGAACTCTTAACTAGAAGCTCTGGATTGTTAACATCATCTTTTCCCTGTTTTGAGGTTCCTGCTTTCTAGGATTTCCTTTCAATCAGCAATATCTATGGTACAGTATATCTATGCAGTTAATTAATTTGTATGCAGCATAATTATTTTGCTGGCTTGAACAGTACCCAGAAGCTCAGTGGGCAGGCTCAGGGTTACCTTATTTACATAGAAGTCATATTATTCCTTTTGTGGCATTATTTTTTGCAGCACAGCTCCCTCCCCAGTACTTCCCCAAGACTTTTCCCAAAGTGGAACTAGCCAGAGCTCATATGTACCCACCTATAGACCTTTTTTTACATTTGAGTTTCTAATTATAATGGCATTACCATGAAGTAGAACTATAATTGCTGCAGCAGCTAGGAATGAAATATGTGCAATGTAGGATTCATTAATCGTCTCTTTTACTGTTCAGAAATTTCATTGGCTATGACCATGCCTTGTGAATAAGCTTGCTTTTTGGTTTAACAGTAATTTGGAAGAGTCAGTATAGTGATTTACCTCTTAAGAGAGAATGTTTCTATTATGGAGATTTTATCTGTATTAATGTGGACTATATCTTAAATGTGTTTTTTATTTAAGAAACTGAGAAAAATGCTTCTAAAGGAACAGAATTGGAAGATGAAAACCTTGGATCAGTTCTAACAGCAGAGAGTAAGGAGCAGAGCAAATTGACATGTGTACATAGTATCAAAGGGACCAGTATTTCTCAAGAAGGAAGCCTAATGGAAAGGTAAAAGAGAGAAGAGCTTCTGGGATTTGGTTTATATTCTATTTCAAACATAAGCTATAAGAATTTTACTTAAAAAGGGATCCTGCTACATTAGATATATTTTTAAAGTTTTGTAAACCATTGAGTTAAATGATCTTTGAAGCACCTAGCTTTTCTTATATAGTCATGTGCCTGATTTCAAATTCATGCTAAAACTCTCTTTCAGAAATGATGACCAAGAAGAGGGATCTCAAGAGGTTCAAATATTGTCGGTTGCTCCAATAGTTTCCTCTGAGACAGTGCCCCACACACTTGGTTCAGATAGGGGTCTCAGTGAGGATACTACTGAAGAGCCCCTGAGAAAAGACTGCAGTGGAGACAATGTACTTACACTTCATGTGTCAGAGGTAAAGGATTGTAAAATATAACAAGGGGTTGCCAGGGTGTTTTTCCTCTATTTTTTGAAAATGAAGGTATGGTTTACATAGAATAAACTTCACCCTTTTTAATATATAGTTCTACAGGTTTTGACAAACATACACAGTTGTGTGACCATCACTACAACCAATATATATACAGTTCCATCATTTCAAAAAGTTCCCCTGTGTCTTTTTGGTGTCACCTCCTCTTTCTACCCCCAGCCTCTGGCAACCACTGTTACGTTTACTCTCCCTATAGTTTTGCTTTTCCAAGAATGTATTGTGATAGAATTTTAATTGAGTGTATTTTTGGTCTCTGGAGCATAGAATTAAAACAGCTAAAACCCAGTTTTGTTGTAAAAACTTTGAAAAAACAGTGTTTTGTACACAGAGGATTCGTCTCTTGCTTCTTAGCTCCTGGATCTCAGGAGTTCATTTACAGAGCACGCTTTTATTAAGATGCTAATTACCACATGTCTGTCAATGTGCAAGGTACTGGGAATACAAAGTTGTGGGAGACAGATGAGTAAATGAATGGTTTATGCTAGATGCTTTTATAGATATTTGCACAAGATTCTATAGAAGCAGTCCTTAACATAGTCCATTAAATCAGTTTCTGGGAATGGGGTCTAGGTATTAACTTTTTAAAAAAAAAAAAAGCTCCCCAAATGATTCTAATGTGCAGCCAGGATTGTGAGAGCATCCCCAATCTTGAAAAACATACTTAGCCTGTTAAGGAGAGAGGAACATGTATAAAGAACAGGTATGAAACAATATGACATATTCAGGGAACTGTAAGTAATTATGTATGGAATATAAATGAGAAAATGGTTAGACATGAAGTTAGAAAGGTAGCCTGAGGATAAATCATAAAAGGATTTTTATGACTTGCTGAGGAGTTTTGATCACATGCAAAGTTATAAGATCCCTCCCACCACTGTGCAACATTTTTATTTTCATTTTTTATTTTGAGATAATTTCAAACTTGAAGAAAAAGTTGCAAAAATAGTACAAAGAACTCTCATGTTCCCTTCACTTGGAATCATTAATTATTAACATTTCGTCACATTTGCTCTCTCTAGCTTTCTGGCTTTATAAAAAAATAGTTTTTAAAAATGGAACCTTTTGGAAGTAGATTGCAGACATGATCCTTCAACCCTAAATACTCCAGCTTGTATGTATCTCATAAGAACACGAACACTGTCCTATAGAATCACAATACTAGTATCACACTTGGGATGTTTAACATTGATTCAATAATGTTACGTAATATAGAGTTTCTGTTCAAATTTCCTTACTTGTCCTGATGATGTCTATTACAGTTTTAGAGGAGTCCAGACCAGTACATAATCCGGAATTTTAAATTGTTTTCTCATTATTAGCTTCAGGTTGCATTTTCTGGCAAGGTTACTACATAAATGATATCGTGCCCTTCATTTTGCATCATATCTGAAACATGTAATGTCAGTTTGTCCTTTTACTGGAAATGCTCACTGATCACTTGGCTAGGATAGTACCTGCCAGATTTCTCCATTTTAAAGGCATCTTTTCTACTCTGTGTTAATAAGAATCTGTTGGTGCACCCGCTGTGGAAAACAGTTTGGCAAAGTTTCTCAGAAAGTTAAACATAGAACTCTGCCACATGACCCAGCAGTCCCACTTCTAGGTTTATATCCAAAAGAAATAAAGAAAACAGGAAGATGAACCGATATTTGTACACCAATGTTCATAGCAACATTATTTACAATAGCCAAAACATGGAAGCAATAACGTATTTGTTTACCAATGGGTAAACAAAATGTGGTCTATATTATATATACACACACACACACACACACACACACACACACACATATATTATATATACATAGAATGGAATATTATTCAGCTGTAAAAAAAAAGAGAAATGGAATTCTAATACATGCTACAACATGGATGAACCTTGAAGAAATCATGTTGAGTGAAATAAGCCAGACACAGAAGGACAAATATTGTGTGATTTTTCTTATCTGAAATACTTAAAATAAGCAAATTCTTAGAGACAGAAAGCTTAATAGTAGTAACCAGGGCCTGAGGGGAGAGAGAAATGAGGAGTTATCACTTCATGGGTACGAGTTTCTATTTGGAATGAGGAATATGTTCTGGAAATAGATAATGGTGAGAGTTATACAATATTGTCGATGTATTTAATATCACAGAGTTGTTCACTTAAAAATGGTTAAAATAGGACCAAAAAAGGTAATTTGTCAGGTAAAACCCAGCAACTTTTACCCAGTAGTTTTAGCATGCAATAATGATCCCTTGGCTGGCTGAGTCAATTATTACATTTTTGAATGCACAATGAAAGTTAAGATTTTAAGCAGGAGAGAATGGTAATCAGAATTGCAGTTTTGAAAGATGATGTTTGCAATTTTGTGTAAGGCTAAAGGAGGCAGGGAGACCTGTTTGCCTCCATTCATATGTCACCTATTAATAATATGATTGCTGATGTCATGGGAGAAGAGAGAAGGTTGAGGGGTTTGGATCTCCCAATTCTGTCACTTCAAAAATTATTTCAGGGAAAGCGGATGTGGGTCAAGCGATTGCGCTCCCGCCTACCACATGGGAGGTCCCTGGTTCGGTTCCCGGTGCCTCCTAAAGAAGACAGCGAGCTGGCGTAACGGGCAGGTGCAGCAAGCTGACGCAACAAGAGACACAAGAAGAAAAACATAATGAGGGACACAAAAAGTCGGGAGCGGAGGTTCCTGGTGCATCCTAAAAGAAGACGAGCAAGAGATTGAGCTGACGTGATGGGTAGATGCAGCAAGCTGACATAACAAGATGATGCAACAAGTGACACAAGAAGAAGAAAAAAATAACGAGACACAACAAAACAGGGAACAGAGGTGCCTCAAGCGATTAGGCATCTCCCTCCCACATCGGAGGTTCCAGGTTTGGTTCCTGGTGCCTCCTAAAGAAACAAGGAACACAGACACAGCAAGTGCAGACAACGAGGGAGTGGGGAGAAATAAATAAAATCTTTTTTAAAAAATTATTTCAGGGAGCAGATGTGGCTCAAGCAGTTAAGTGCCCACCTCCCATATGGGAGGTCCTGGGATTGGTTCCCAGTGCCTCCTAAAGAAAAAACGGACAGACACTGAGCAAACAATGAGCAAAAACAAAAGCAAACAGACGAGGGAGGCATCAGAGATGGGGGAGGGATTATTTCATAGAATACATAAAATTAACTATTTAGTCAGGATTCCTTTATTTGCATATATAACCTCATTTACATGAATCAAAAATTTATTGGCAAAACTAAAAGCTACAAAACACTTGAAGAACTGTGTATGGTTAAATAAGTCCTTGAGTTTTGAATTAATATTTTTGCACTATATCAGATTGTCATGGAAACTTTTAAAAACGAATTTTTGTTCAACCTCACTCTTTTCCTTTTAATTTTTCATAGCAGTGTATACCAACTAGCACTCCAGAAGTCCAACAAGAGAATATAATCAGTCCTCAAGACCTAACAGGTATGATAATCTGCTTCACTAAAGTGTCATAGAATCTAATAGTATGATTTTAATGCCATTTAACTGGAAAAACACCAACAAGGTTTTTTGGTTTTTTTTTAAATCTATGGTGACTTTTAAATAGAGCAAAAACAACTTGAAGAATATGGGGTATCAGTTTTGCTCTTCAGAATTATAAATCATCTCAGTAATGTATCATCTCTCCTTTATGAGATTACTTTTTTTTTTTGGTGTTTCACTTTTTAGTTTGGATGATAAGTAGTCATGAGACTCTAGCTCTTTAGAAATGAAATGAATTAATGATTTTTGTTTCATGGTCCAGCTTTTCATAACTGACTTTTATACTTTCATATTGAATCTAGTTGCTAATGTACATGAAGATGGAGAAGATGAACAAGCATTCATTTTAACTCTGGTGGAAATCCCAACCAGTGCAGTAGAAGAATTTACTAATACTGCTGCACAATTATTGCCAAACTCGTTACTGCCAGCACCCATACTGATCAAATCAGTGAATAAAGAAGAAAGGAGTGACATGAGGTAATTATTAAGCTAAACTCTTTTTGCTAGGAGGAAAGGTGCTTTATGAATTGAATAGTATTAATTGAATAAGTCATTCACCAACATTATTTGTAATTGTCCTAGAGATCTTATTTAGTAATTATGTGATAACTTAGAGAAGAAATATAATGTGATTGATTTTTACATCTGATAAAGGTGTCATTCAAATGGATAGTATAATACTTTTGTATGAAAACTGATATTTTAAGTATTTTGAAAGCTTAAAAAAATTAGAAGTCTGGATCATAAAATGGCACCATTTAAGATGTGGTTACTTAGTAAACATCTATATTTTTAAAGCTATTTATTTTGAAATAAATATACATTCACAAGAAGTTTCAAAAATAGCATAGAAGTAACATATTTATATAGTTTTGCAAACCTTATTTTAATTACTGTAGAAGTGTTAAGTTGTATTTTAATAGTCATTAGTTAAGATGCTTAACAATCTGTCAAGTTGCATTAGAAATTGAAGCTTATTATATTAGGAAGGGGCAGTTTAGATTAAAAGTTTAACTCCACAAATGAGGAAAACACTATTAATATGCCTCAGATTTATTTCAATATTAAGTAATTTATGTTGCAAGCTTTTCAATATGAATTGAAATACTTTTTAAAAACTAGTATTTTTGTGGCCATAGCCTTGTATTAATTACTGTGGGGTTTTTTGGTAATTTTCATTGGAACAACTCATCCTTTAATTTCTTTAAGAAACTTCTAATTCACTGATTTAATATGTATTTATTTTCTCTGCAGTATGAATTTTCCAATAACTTCAGTTGCTGAGGATGCCGTGTGTTCATCTAATTCTGGAGGAAATTATTCTGAAAAGCCTTCTCTTAATTTGGATCTTATATCTAGGAAGAGATTTCATTGCAGGCTTGAAGAAAGTGACCAGGTCCCTCCTGCCAAAAAAAGTTCAAAAGATGATTGTCAAGAATATACCTCTGAGGTAAGATAGAATCATTAAGCAAGTAAGATGGCCATATTCCAACAGATGTATTTCTATTATTTCCTTTAAATTCTTTAAACTTTTACATGTATATAAATACAGTTCTAACATTGTCTAGCGTAAATAATCCAGGTATAAACAGTTTTGGAATGTCACTTTCAAAAAGTGATGGACATTAATCAGGAATGCACTCCCAAATCTGTGACAGTGGTTAAAAATGAGGCCAAGGGAGCAGATGTAGCTCAGTGATTGAGTGCCTGCTTCCCATGTACAAGGTTCTGGGTTTGATCCCTGGTACCTCCTAAAAAAAATTTTTAAAAAAAGGCCAAAACATTTTCACAATTGTCAAAAGATGGAAACAACCCAAGTGTCCATCAACCAGTGGATGGATAAACAAAATGTAGTATATATGTACAATGAATACTATGCTGCTATAGAAGAAATGAAATTGGGACACATATGACGACATAGATGAACCTTGAGAACACTATGCTGAGTGTTTTCAAAATAAGATTTTCAAAACTATATAGGGAAGCAGATGTGGCTCAAGTGATTGGGCTCCTATCTACCATATAGGGGGTCCAGGGTTCGATTCCCAGGGCCTCCTGGTGAAAAGCAAGCTGGCCCACACAGCGATCTGGCCCACGCAGGAGTGCTGGCCCACGCAGGAGTGCTGGCCCACGTGGAGAGCTGGCGCAGCAAGATGACGCAACAAAAAGAGACACAGAAGAGAGACGATGAGAAACACAGCAGATCAGGGAGCTGAGGTGGTACAAGAGATTGAGCAGCCTCTCTCCACTCCGGAACGTCCCAGAATTGGTTCCCGGTGCTGCCTAAAGAGAAGACAAGCAGACACAGAGAGCAGACAGTGACCGTAAAACAATGGGGGGGGGGAATAAATAAATAAAATAAATCTTTAAAAAACAATAAAAATATGTTACTTCTGTGCTATTTTTGCAACTTCCTGTTCAAGTTTTTCCATTCTTTTCTGTCTTCTGCATCACTTATTCTTTCTTCTGTCATTTTGTGTCTGCTGTTGTATGCCTCTAATGTATGGGTTTTTTGTTTTTCTTTTTTTCAAGGAGGTACCAGGGCTTGAACCCAGGACCTCATACATGGGAAGCAGGCGCGCAACCACTGAGCTACATCTGCTCCCCTCTAATATGTTTTTGATCTCCCCTATTGTGTCTTTCATTCCCATAAGCTCTGTTGTTTTTCTCTTCAGGTTTTCAAATTCTTCTTTGTGTTCATGCAGTGTCTCCTTGATGTCCTTTATCTCTTTAGTCCTATTGTCTTTCATCTCATTAATTTGATTTTGGAAATTTTTGTGCATCTCATTGATTAGTTGTCTCGAATCCTTTGTCTTTTCTGGGGCTTTGATATATTCCTTTGCTTGGGCTGTTTCTTTCATTTTCTTAGCATGGCTTGTAATTTTTTGCTGATGTGTAGTCATCTGATTATGATGGTGAGTTTACTCTGATGCTCAATTTTTCTCTCATAGGGATTTAGTGGCTGGAGGCAGTGTGTTACTGCTGTTCTTTGATTTTTGGTTCAGCCTGTTCTAGGATTTTAGGATTGTCCCTGTTAGTTGCCCAAATCTGGGCAATGGACCCAAGAATGTGTTGTAGAAGTGCTTCTAAGGGCCTTGGGGAGGGAGGTTGTAAAAGGCTGGAAAAACTCTCTTACTTAATTTCCTCACACGCACTTCCTTGGTCTGCCAGCAGATGGCCCTCTTTGACAGCCCTCTCAGTTGAAAGCCTGGTTGGAATGTGTTCCGGTGTTTCCATTGAGATTTTTGTTTCCTGTGCCCCTCTCTCTTCTGGGTGGTGTCCTGCCTTCCCCTGGTGTCCTACCCTAGAACATTTTTTTCCAGGCCATTTTGCCTGTCCTCTAGCTCTTTTTCTGGGAGAGAGAAGAGTCTCCTGTCTTTCTAATCTGCTATCTTCCTGGAAGGTCTGCAGTACAATTTTTTAAATTGCACTTTTTGTGCAGTTGTTTCACCTCCAGGAGAAAGCTTCCTTTCCTCTGTTCCTTTTTTGGGAATTTTGATCTGTTTGTTTGTTTGTTTGGTTTTTTTTTTTTGCTTTTGATTTTTTTCTTTTAGAAAAAGTTTAATTTGCTTAAGGTCACACCACTTCACTGTAGATGTGATTCCAAAGCCTATAGAATAGTACCTCTAATACCATCTCAGGATTATATCAATACTCATCAGCATTTTCTTCTAGTGCATTTATGATTTCATTGTAACATGTACAGTTTTAATCCATCTGAATTTATTTTGCTTCAGGTTTTGTCCCAATACTATTAATTTACTATTAAGTGGGATGCTGTTTTTTGTTTGTTTTTTTTATAGTGATAGTTATATTTTATGATGTTAAGAAAATGTCCATCTATTCAATTTTATTAATTTTTATCAAGACTGAATATTATTGGACATATTTTCCAGAAATAGAGATGGTCTTTTTTTTTTTTAATATTTATTTTATTTATTCCTCTCCACCCCCTTGTTTTTTACTTGTGTCTGTCTTCCTTGTTTCTTTAGGAGGTATCGGGAGCTGAACCCAGGACCTCTAATGTGGGAGGGAGATACCTAATCACTTGAGCCACCTCTGCTCCCTGCTTTGTTGTATGTGTCATGTTTTTCCTCCTCATGTCTCTTGTTGCATCATCTTGTTGCGTTAGCTCGCAACGCCTGCCCATAGCGTCAGCTTCATTGTGTCTCTTGTTATGTTTTTTTTCTTCTTGTGTCTTGTTGTGTCAGCTTGCCACACCTGCCCATCACTCCAGCTCTCTGTCTTCTTTAGGAGGCACCAGGATCCGAACCAGCAACCTCCCATGTGGTAGGCGGGAGCCCGGTAACCTTAGCCACATCCACTTCCCTGGTCATAGATTTTTGTCCTCAGATTTGTTGAATTATATTAATAGATTTTATAATATTGAATTATCTTTGCATTCTTGGAACAGACTCTACTTGATCATGATATATTATTAGTCTTTTGATGGGCTGCAGAATTATATTTGTAGTATTTCATTCAGTATTTTTGCACTGATGTGAGATGAGTCTGTATTTAGTATCAATATTATGCTGGATTTATAAAAGACATTTAGAATCTTTCATTCTTCTACTCTGCTCTGAAGCAGTTTAAATAACAGTGACAATGCTTTTTCCATAAAGGTTTGGTAGAATTCCCATTAATCATTGTCTTACCCTAGAGCTTTCTTGAAAGAAACAAAATTTATTTTATCTGATAAATACGTTTCTAATTTTTCTGTAAATTTTCTTATAACAGATGTGTTCAAAGGAATTCATAAATGTTTTGGAGGAAGCGGGTAAGTGAAAAATTTTTAACATGATTGCATTTTGCCAAGTGCCCATGATTATTTTTGATGAACCTTGTTCAAATTTGGGATAGAAGCAGAGTCTTGCTTACTTTTCTCTAGAAGTCATATTTTCATTATCTAGTGTTCCTCTTCCCTATTGAGACCTTGGATTTGATACTTTGGTAGGCAAAAGAAGCTCCTTGCATCCTGTAATCAGTAGAAGAACATATGATTACAGGGCTTTTCTATAAAAACTCAACTGCTACATTTTAGAAATTAGAGGGCTGAGTATAAAGGAGTTTTTATAGGACCTTAGCTTTTACCCTGAGAATTAGATTAGTACTGAGAAGTTGAAAAGAGATCTTTGCAGGCTTAAGCTACTTTCAGATTCAAAAGATCTTGGTATCTTCTATTTCATAGGAATTTTAAATCTCTCAAGAGTATTAAACAACTTAGGGTTTATTTCTCTCATAACTTAGGCAGCTACATTGTATTCTTTTGTATTTTATATATATATTTTTCCCATTTCTTTTATGATACACCTTGTCCTTTAAACTTGCTGTAGCTTAGGCTTATCGGTCACGTCATTATCCATGCTTAACAGTGGTAATGATGCTGGGAATTAAAAAAATAAATTGTCAATGGCATTTTATATATAGAGAGAGAAATGCAGAATGGAAGGGTTTGATAACCTATGTTGGTTCTGGTCCTTTAAGACATTTATAAATATTAATACAAGGCAATATACTTACTCTTAGTGGTCCCAACTTTGTTATAGTTTCCAGCCTCTAGAGATATCCTAAGATTTCTCCCTTCCATCTCCATTCTCCAATAAAAGCATTACAAAAATCGCAACAGTGTTAAATATATTATATCCTATCTTCAATAGATTTTTTTTTCTTTTAGTTAGATACACTTATCAACTTCATTCTACCTTCATGGAGCTAGAAAGCTCTTAATGGGAACAAGACCTTAGAGACAACTGTTTTAAGGGAATAGTTATTTTATTTAAAAAGAAATTTCACTTTATTTGATTCTAATTAATGGCTACTTTGGCTTTTATTTAATGTTAAGTTAAAGAAAGAGAACTCTTTAGCTAAACTGAGTATTTGAGAGTCTGTGGTTTACTTTTCTTTGAGTCCACAGAAACCTGAGTTATCACCTATGTTTTGGGTTGGCTTAGCTTCCATATTTTAACAAACCTTGGATTATTAGAAAGTGATTTTGTTAATTCAATAAATATTTAAGGAGAAAGTTTTTTTAGGTCAGATTATATTGATATGACTATTTGGTATCTCAATTTAGAAGCTACCTTTGTTTTGTTTTTAGTTCCATTTTTGGTTTTGACATGCATTAACACTTTTATTCACAGTACAAGATTAGGTAAGTAGTATTAACATATTCATTTTTATCAATAAGCATATATGGGAAGTGGGTGTGGCTCAGTGGATAGAGCCCCCGTTTACCATATGGGAGGCCCGGGTTTGCATCCCAAGGCCTCCTTGTGAGTGCAGGCCTGCCTGAGCGGTGCGGTGGGCTGATGCAGCAACCTCAAGGCAGGAAGCGGGTGTGGCGCAATGGATAGAGCACCCGTTTACCATATGAGAGGCCCCGGGTTCGCTTCCTGGCACCTCCTTGTGAGGGCAGGCCGGCTCGCGCTGCGCCGTGGGCTGATGCGGCAAGACCTCACAGCAAGGGGGAGATAAGCAGACACAGAGAAGACATGTAGCGAATGGACACAGCAGCACAAGCAGCAAGGGGGGGATAAATAAAAAAATAAATAAATAAATAAGCATATAAAAGCACAGTGTGTAAGTAATTTCCTGAAAATATGGACTGCTTCATGAATTTGCATACCATACCTTTTAATTAGTTATCATATAGCAGAGTCTTGCTTACTTCTCTCTAGAAGTCATATTTTCATTATCTAGCAATTCCTCTTCCCTATTGAGACCTTAGTTTTCATATTCTTAATAGTCCACATAACTCTACTGATTATAATTTAGCTTATTCTCATTAGGGTAGGTTTATAATAGAATACCATGATGGTTTATTTTTTTTCCTTTCAAAAATCAACAATTAAATAGAATTTATTAATTTCAATATGTGTGCTTACTATTTGCTTTCTTTTTTTCAAGGAGAGTCTTACAACAGACAAGATATTTTCCCTACCTCAGGAAGCACATATACAACTCCAGAACCTCAGAAAAAGCAACTCAAGCCCCCTTTTCAGAGTATAAGAACTAGATCTCTTGATAAAGTCATAGCTACACATATAGAAGAGAATACACTTCAGTTACCTCAGGATGAGATGATTGCATCTGATAAGGAAGAAAAAACTGGTATTGCTTCTAAGTCTGAACAGATGGATAAGAGCACATCATCTTTGAAAACTCCACTATCCAGGTATCATGAGAATATCTTTAATAAATGTTTTTCTCTGTCTTTCTCTCAGCAGATAAGTATAATGAATATGGAACAGAAATAACACATATATGAAGATTAAATCCAGTACTAAGAATGGTGTTTTAGAACTATATTCCTCTGTTAGTAATATAAAGGGAAGGAGTTTCAGTAAAGGAAGTGTCAAGCACTTTTGGAAGATTTTTCCAGATAATTATCTTTTCCATAATAATAGCTTTACTTTCAAGCCCTGAAACTTTTACTGTTTTTGATAGAAAATCCTTAGAATGTATTATACATTTTATTTTCTGTATTGTCATGGTTTGTTTTTGTTTTTTTTTTAAGATTTATTTTATTTATCTCTCCCCACCCCCTCGTTGTTTGCACTTGTGTCTGTTCATCGTCTTTGTTTCTTTAGGAGGCACCGGGAACCGAACCCAGGACCTCCAATGTGGGAGGGAATCACCTGATTGCTTAAGCTACCTCCATTCCCTGCTTTGTTGTGTCTCTCATTGTGTTTTTCCTCTTTTGTCTCTTGTTGCATCATCTTGTGTCAGCTTACCACGCCTGCCCATCGCACCAGCCCACCATCCTGCTCCTCCTCTTTAGGAGGCACCAGGAACCTCTGCTCCCTGCTTTGTTGTGTCTCATTATGTTTTTCTTCTTGTGTCTTTTGTTCCATCATCTTGTTGTGTCAGCTTGCCACACCTGTCCGTCGCACCAGCTTGCTGTCTTTTTTAGGAGGCACCGGGAACCAAACCAGGGACCTCCTGTGTGGCAGGCGGGAGCCCAATTGCTTGAGCCACATCTACTTCCCATGGTTATTGTTTTGATCATCACTTATTCTACAACACAGCAGTTTTACCATTGTAGAGATAGATGGTTGAGACATAGGGCTCACATCAGAGATAGCTCAGGAAGTTATTTTATTGTAGTCCTAAATAACGTGTGCATTTTTTTTCTCTTGTCACGTACCAAAGAGGTAAACTATAGCTTTCTCTCTGTAAGAGAAAGTGTGAAATTTAACACCAAACACAGCTTCACGTTGTTTTCCTCATATTTTAGAAGTTAGTCTTCTGGGATATCAATTATTGGCTTGTCAGCAGCATTCAAAATAATATCTTTTATTTTGTTATTAGTGACCAAGTAAACAGTGGCTAGTACTTCTTAGCATGGTGTTGGTGAGTTGTAATGAGGAGGATATGCACTAGCCTCCCTAAGGAATAAGGGGGAGGGGAGAAGGGACATATGTAGCATGAAAAGGCATATTTAATTAATACATTTATTGGCTTGTTATATAAGCTAAAGAAAGTAAAGCTCAGCAATATCTTTTCTGACCTTATAGAGTGAGGGAAGCATCATAGGGGTCTGTGTTTAAATTGTAAATAATGTTCTAGAACAGGGGTCAACAAACTTCTTTTGGTAAAAGGACATATAGTAAATATTTTAGGCTTTGTGGGCCATATGGTCTCTGTTGCAACTACTCAACTCTGCTATTGTAGCACAAAAGCAGCTATAGACAATATGTAAACAGATGAGCATAGCTGTGTGCCTATAAACCTCATTTACATAATCAGGTGGTGGGCTGTATTTGGCCTGTGGACCATAGTTTGCTGACCCCTGCTCTAAAGCCTTGCTCTTCAAACTCTCAGGACCAATAGCACGGACAGCTTGGGAACTTGTTAGAAATGCAGAACTCAGGTCCACTTTCCACCAGCTCATTCAGAATACCTATTTTTTTTTTTTTT
>JAQZBX010033549.1:0-25345 GCA_029593785.1 Cabassous unicinctus | reverse complement strand
GCGAAATAAGGGACCCAAAAGAAGTCCTCTTCTAGACCACCCCCTTCACTGAAAGGACCCTAAATAGGCTCTTGGAAACTAATCAAGCACTTCCCACTTCCTCGCCTCCCAGGGCAGCTGAAGCTCTGGTGCTTCTCAGTGCAGAATGATAAAATTGGCTGACTCTGCCCCCTCTGGAGCCAAGCCTCAGTGTCACCAGGCTATTGGGTAAATCAGGCTTCCTCAGCAGATTCGCCTCTCCCCTCAGCCTAGCGCTGCTTCAAGCCAGGTTATCTGCTTCCCAAAGCTATAAGGGTGTCCAGGCAGCCAAATCCACAGAAAGGAAACCCCTCTCCACCTTCTGTCAGAACCCTCCAACTCTCAGAGAATGTTCCCTCTCACCAGGTTGCAGGCGGGAGTTGGGGCATATCCTTGGGCAGTAAGGTAAATCAACTTTCCTCAGCAGATTCGCCACTCACCTCAGCCTGGTGCCTCTTCAAGCCAGCTATTTTGTTCTCCAAAGCTGCAAGGGGTTCCAGGCAGCCAAATCCACAGAAAGGAAGCCCTTCTCGACCCTCCGCCAGAACCCTCCCACTCTCGGAGAATGCTCCCTCTCACCAGGTTGCTGGTGGGAGTTGCGGCTCAAACCAGCCTTTTTCCCTGAGGGTGGGGCTCAGCCGTCTGTGTCAAACACCACAGGCAGGGGAAAAATTCATGAATCTTTCATGAGCAACACCTCGCCATCCAGCTCCCTCCAGATCGATGTCCCCAAGGTTCTCGCTCCAAGCACCCCCAGCACAGATCCCCCCCGGGCAGGACCCTGTCCCCAAGCAGCCATCCTCAGAGAGCGAGTCAGCAAGTACCCTCCTAAACCAACGCCATCTTGCCCCAGTCTCCAATTTAGCCTTTTTAAAATCTTCATCTGCATTCCCGTGGGTGCAAACTCATTGTAAATAAACATGTTAATTTTAACTAAGGTTTGACCCACCTAAATTAGTTTAGGTCTTCATCTGGATTACTGGGGGCATTATAAAGATCCAGAAGTCTGAAGTCAGTGGAAAACCAGAAGAGCAGAAGAAAGGAGAGGATATCACCATGTGTCAGGAAAGCCAAGGAACCCCAAGGATCTCCACCAGCCAGCACCAGAAATATGGAAGTCTTTAGGAAGAAAGCAAGCTTTGCCAATATCTTGGTGTTGGACTTTCTCTGAAACCATAAGGCTAATAGATATTTGTTGTTTAAACCAACCCATTGTGTGGTATAGCAGCTCTGGCAAATTAAGACCATCTTTCTATGACATGTTTCTCCTTGACTATCCATAATCACCTCAAACTCAACTTACTTGGTACTTAACTAATTTTTTTCATCTTTATGCCTGCTCTTTTCCAGCTCATCTTCCAGGCTCCAGACAGAAACCTGGGCATCATCTTTGATTCCTCCTTCTCTCTCACCTTTTCCATGAATTCAATTGATATGATTTGTCCACCTGTCTCTGAAACCCCTAACTGCCCACTTATCTTCACCACTGCCAACACCCTGTTCCAAACCATGATTATCTAACACCCCATGTGCTGGCTTGAAGCTAGGTACCCCAGAAAAACATGTCTTAAACTTAATCTACTCCTTTGGGTATGAATGCCTGTAAATAGTACCTTTTGATGAGGTTACTTCAGTTAGGGTATGGCTCAACTGACTCAGGATGGGTCTTAATCCTATTACTGAAGTCCTTATAGGGAAGGCCACAGAGAAAGAGAAAGCCACATAAAGAGCAGCCAGAAGCTGAACATCAATGGAATCCAGAAGAGAAGGGAGAAGCCAGGAGAGGCCACCATGTGCATTGCCACGTGAGGAAAAAGCCAAAGACCAAGGATCAGCAGCAGCCGGCCACAGAATGCCTCAACCTTCTGGAAGAAAGCATTGCCTTGATGATGCCTTGATTTTGGACTTCTCCTAGCCTCAAAACCATGAGCCAATAAATTCCCATGGTTTAAGCTGACCCATTGTATTGTATTTGCTTTGGCAGCCAGGAAACTAAAACACCTGGGTTGCTACTGCTTTCTCCTAACTGGTTTCTCAGCTCTTTTCTCATATACTCCTTAATCCATCTTCCATACAGCACCCAGAGTGTTTATTTTAAAATGCCAATCCAGTATAAAGACATTTCCCTCTTTCAGAAAATAAAACTCTTCACTAGCATCTCATTACTCAAGATAAAGTACAAATTTTGTAAAGCAAATTTAAGGCCATCAAGGACTTGCTCATATTCAAACTTCAGCATTGTCTCTCTTTATATGCCATAGTGGGTCAAATTGTATCCCCCAAAAGTTCTAAATCTTAACCTCCAGTACCTGTGAATGTGACCTCATTTGGAAATGGGATCTTTGCAGGTCACATGAAGATGAGGTCATACTGGATTAGGGTGGTCCCTTAATCCAACAAGACTAGGGTCCTTACAAGAAGAAGGAAGTTTAGACACACAGGCAGAGAGAGGCGAGAAGAACATGAGAAGATGCAGAGACACAGGTGCAGACCTTTGAGATGGAGATTGGGAGTTAAACTGCAACAAGCCATGGAATGCCAAGAACCACCAGAAGCTGGAAGAGGCAGGGAAGGAACCTCCCCTAGAGCCTTTGGAGGCAGCAGCACACTGCTGACCCCTTTATTTCTGACTTTTGGCCTCCAGAACTGCAGGGCAGTACGTTTCTCTTGTTGAAGTCATCCAGTTTGTCATAATTTGCTGCAACAGCCCTGGGAAACTCATACATAACCCTCACAGAGTTACACTGTGTGTAACTCAGAATTGCATCCACACTCAGGTGCTTAGATGCAGGATATTTGCGCTTGCCTCTGGACCCTTGCCCATGCTGTCCTTCCTGTCGGGAACAGTGAGCCTTCCCTTTCCTGGGGAATAACTTCTACTTTTTCATCAATTCTTAGCTTAAGCTTTGCTACTTTCAGAGCACTTTCTTTTACCCTCTAGGAGTGGTTAATCGTCTCTTCCATATATGTCTGTGTAGAATTCCCCATCATACCATCATATTAGTTAACTGCTATAACAAATAAACCTAAAAAATCAGTAGCTTCCCTAAATAGCAATTGATTTCTTGTTTTTGTAACAGTTCAATGAGGGTTAGTCTCTAAGTGACGTCTTTCCATCAAATATGCTTTTTATTGTTCACAACTTTAAAAAATCCCTTCAATACAACCACCACTTGCTTCCATCCTCCACTTCTGAAGCAAACATCTTGAAAGATCGTGCTATTCTCCTTGTGTGTATGTCTTCACTTCTAAGTCCATTCTCACCCTGTGGCAACCTGCTTTCCAGTCTTCCTTCTCTCCAGCAACACAGACCTTCCTAAAGTCCTAGCAACCTCCTTGTTGTACATTTAGTGGACACTTATCAGTCTCTTGACCATTCTATTCTTGAAAAGCTCACTTCAGGTGACTGGTCAGTGGGGTCAAAGAGGAGAGGAGCCATGCTCCACAAAAGTCACTCAAGGACCCAGACTGATGGAAGCATTACCTTCTTCAACATTTGCAGAGCTGCCCTGGGCATACACTTCCAGCTGTCAGAAGGAAAAAAAATAAGAAAGAACTAGTGTAAGATTTCATAGGCTGGGGCTAGAAGTATGCTCCAATACATGTACTAGCTGCTAGAACTCAAGCACATGGCCACACCTAACTACACAGAAACTAGGTAATATAAAGCTGTGTTCCCAGGAAGGAGAGAAAACAGATTAGTGAACACCTAATGTCTCTGCCATGAGCATTATCACATACTAAGGTTACAACCTTAACTCGTCTACTTCTCCCACTACACGGTCAACTCTGGGAAGATAAGGGCCAAGTTGACTGTGTTCACCACTTTATCCTTGATGCCAGGCATGGAACTGGGATGTGACTTAGCTTCCTAACTGCTAAAACAAATATTTAACTGCAGGAAATGTATTGGCTTAAGATTTCAGAGGCTAGAAGCTTGGGGTTGGTCTCTTCTGGATGGCTGGCAACCCTTGGTCCTTGGCTTTTCCATCACATGGTATGGTGGTTTGAAGCTGTCTGTACCCCAGAAAAACATGTTCTTAAATTTAATTCATTCCTGTGGGTGTGAACCCATTATAAGTAGGACCTTATGATGAGATTACTTCAGTTAACATGTGGCCCATCTCAATCAGGATGGATATTAATCCTATTACTGGAGTCCTTTATAAGTGGAATGAAATTCAAACAGACAGAGAGAGAAAGGCACAGGAGCAAGAAACTGAAACAGAACCCAGAAGAGAAGGAAGAGACCAGGAGATGTGCCTTGCCATGTACAGGGGAACCAAGGGCTGCCAGCAGCCAACCCCAGAATGCCAGTCTTTGGGGAGAGAGCATCACCTTGATGATGCCTTGATTTGGACATATTCCCAGCCTCTAAGCCAAGAGAGAATAAATCCCCATTTTTTTTTAAGCCAAACCATTTCATGGTATTCGCTTAAGCAGTCTAAGAAACCAAAATACATGGCAATGCACATGACACCATCTTCTCCTTCCTTTTCTGGGTTCCATTGACTTCTAGCTTCTGATTTTCCCAGGGGCTTCTCCTTCTATATCCTCTTCTTATAAGAACTTCAGCCAAATTGGATTAAGGCCCACCCTCATTCAGTTTGGGCACATCTTAACTATAACATCTTCAAAAATCCTATTTACAAATGAGCTTACATTTACCTACAGGACCAGGGGTTGGGACCTGAACATACCTATTGCAGGGAACATGATTCAATCCCTAACAGTGAGTAATAGGTAAACAGCATTTTGTAAGTGAACAAATGAATGGCAGAACCTGGTTAAAATCTAGGCTCTTACTCTATGCATTAAATCATGATGACTCTCAAAAAATATACTATGATTAGGGGATCTTTTAGCAGTATCCAAGAGCGGTCTCTTATATATAGTATTAAAATATGTTTAGACCATGGAGATAGGTTTCCCACGAGATTTCTTGGCTAACCTAGTTATTGTTGGGGATGATGAAGTTCCATGATGTCTGCTTTGTATGTTTATAGTATACCTATAACAATAGCATTTTATGGGTTTTCAAGTGCTTCCATTCAATGCTTTTTACAGAGGAAACTAAGGCTCAGAAGTGCCTAAACAAAAGAACCTGAACTAGAACCCAATTCTTCTGTATCATTCTCCAGGAATATCACCACCTCACCATTACTAAGAAGTATTTTTGTCAATTGCACACTTACCAATTCCCCATACTTTGTAGCTCTTCTCTCTAATTAACATTTCCCCTCAATCTCTATTGCAAAGTTCACCAATTACAGAAAGGAGCCAGAATTGATCCTAAATAAGAAACTAGAGAAAAAAAGACAAGCTATAACAAATATGGTTATGTGTAAGTCAGAAAAAATTGGTCGTAGACCAAGCAACCACTCAGCATCAAGTCACTGAAATTCTCTGGGCCTGTTGCCTCACTCAGGAAATGAGGGGGCGGGGGATCCTTAAGAGTCTTTCCTATGCTTAGATTTGCCAAATCCTTGAATAAATACTTATTATTGAGTTAAAGTCTTTCATCATCAATATGTTTAATTAAGCGCCCATGTGTGATATATTATGACAATATCATCCCATTAATGTATTTTTAACTGTATGTTACTGAATCATACACTGATGCTCCAAACACAAAAATTGAGAAGGACTGTCAACACACCACAGTCCAGAACAAAGTATATTTATCAATGTTACCTAACATGAAGAAAATATGATCCAGAGGACCTGAATTTCCTAGCAAATCAACATTTTCTAGGTGTGGAGTTACTCAGAACATAAATTATCATTCCCTTGGCATCCAGAAGTCTCCTTTCCACTCTTGCTCCCCTTAAATGGGAAGTCTTGGCTTCCATGTTTCTCTCTTCTGTCCGTGAAATGCTTCAGTGAAGGAAAAATCTCAGCTGTCAAGTGGATCCCCAGGATGTAACTCCAGATCTTCAAACCCGGGTCCCAGGGGAAATTCCTAAATAAGCTTAATAACACATCCTCAGTTTTTATAGCACATAGTGAGTGACAATGGCTGTGTTTCGTTTTGGAACAACCATTATTAAAAATATCATTTATCATGTTTTTCAACATCTTTTATAGAGGCTCGCCCACAAAGCAAATTTCTGATGGCGCTTAGAGCTTTGATATTTTTGCCTTCCCAATGAACTGCTATGCTTCTTTTGAGTAGACAATGGAAGATGTAGAGCCCAACATTATCCCCTCTCTGCTTTGGTCATTAGGAAACTCAGAATAATGTTTTCAGCTTAAACCAGAGGCCTTTTTTCATTCTAGGATTTCTAATCATTTCCCTAACTCCCTTCTTCCCCCACTTAACATTCTTACATTTGTTACATTTTTCTGAGTTTTCAGTCTTGTTTTGATGTCTCTCTGAATAACAGATCTACATATTCTATTACTAGCATCTTTGGAAATTTTGGGAAGTAGAGTTAATAGATGTGTGCCACTATTAGACTCCAGAGGTTTTTGTTTTAAGTTTTGACTATATAATAAACTCATTTGTGATTAGGTTTTGATAAATATGCAAAATTCATTGACAGAGACATAAGAGATATAATAACCAATCTCCATGTTCAATGCTTCTTTGGATGCTTTTTCTAAAAATCCAACTGCAAAAAAATTACAAATTTTGAGACTACTTGAGAAAGCTGAATGTAGGCAGAATATGAAATGAGATACCAAGGGCATATTGTTAATTTTGTTAGGTGCAACACTGGACTGGATTTGTGAAAACATATCCTCATATTGGAGATTAATGCAGAAAATACAGGAACGAAATGACGATGTCTGGGTTTCACTTTTAAAAACTTCAGTGAAGACAGAGAGAAAAGAAGAGGGGGGAGAAGGAAGAGGAGGAAGATGAAAAAATGGTAGATGAAGCAAGAGTGACAAAATCTTAATAATTCCAGAATCTAGGTAATGGGTAGTGAGGATTTCTTATACTGTTCTCCCTACTTTTTTTTTTTTCTCATTCAAAATTTTATGGGTTTTTTTTTTGTGTGTGTGGGTAAAAATCAAATTTTTCACAATACAAACCAGTATTTGTAAAATGATATATAAATATATATGCATATATGTGCATTTGCTTACATAAAAGTTATATATATATATTTTTTTACATATTTTAAAAGATGCTTAGATTACATAAATGTTACACAAAAATTACAGGGATTCCCACGTTCCCCACCTCCCACACCTCCAATAACATCCCACATAAACATCTTTCATTAGTGTGGCACATCACCTGCAATGGATATACACATCCTGGGGCTTTGCCACTAAGCATGGACCATAGTTCACATTGTAGACCACACTCTTTCCCACACAGTTCTGCACAGTATATGCTGATGTAAAATGGCCTATATCTGTCGTTGTAATGTCACTCAGGATAATTCCCAAGTCCCGAAAAAGCCCCTGTATTACAACTGCTTTTCCCTTCCCTGCCCCGAAAGTGTCTGGTGGCCACTGGCTCCACCTCACTGTTATAGTTTCTTCTATTGCTTGAATCACAATATGTCTACAACAGAATACCATTAAGTCCACCCTAGTCCACAGCTCTTCCCCCAATCCTGAGGAGTCTGGGATGGTGATGTCCACTCCACCTCCAAGTGAGAGAGGGCTTATATCCCATGGATACGGTGGATGGGATTATCCTGCCTGCAGCTACAGGCTCTCTCCATTTCCTGGGATGGCTGTTGTCCATCATCGTCTCCTCACCAGGTGACTTGGGTGAGTCAATTGAGCTGTAGTGTAGGAGTTGCAGCTCCTCCAAGATTCCGGGCACAGCTGGCACATGTGTTCTCCCTACTTTTGTGTACATTTTGAAAATAGTCAAAATTTTAAAAACTGCAAATAAGCATCAAACATAAAAGTGTGATATTTATAAAAAGAAAATGCAAAGTAATGTCCCTTTAGATTCAGAGCTCAAAGTGTATGCACTCAAGCTTGGTTCAGATGTTAGTAAATTTCAGGCTGATTATGGGCCTTTGGTGCATGCCTTGATATGCTCTCCTGAGGTGGCCAAGTAGAAGAGAAAGTTTTGGAAGTCCCCAGAAATCAGAAACTAGGTCCCTCATAGAGTTACTGTGAGAATAGAATGAGTTAAGACAATTAGTGGACTGGGAGTCTTGCCTGGCCCCAAGCAGTTCTCCAGAAGTCTTCTAAAATATCTTTGGATCTTCCATTTCCATATTCAGCCTGTTAGGTTTACTTTAACTCCAAGACAAGTTCCTCTAGCTTAGACACCTGCATATCTGGTTTCTATTGCTCCTCAGAGCAAACATGTTTTCTCTACATCCATAAATTCCCACAAACACACACAAAACAGCCTGGAAAAGTAAGATGCTTGATGGTTCTGTTTAGAAGTTAGGCTGGTGGTTCTGTGCTTACATTGTATGGGTATCTTTTATTTAATATTTACGTAAAAGAAGGAGAAGGGTGAGAAGCCCCGTTTCTTTGCATCAAATTATATATCATGCATAACATTCAAAAGAAGATAAGCTGAATACAAATAAACTTTCTTTGGCATATTAAAAGCTACTGTTAAAGGCTTTACTCTGAAACAAGTTCCTTTGTGGGAAAATATGTGCTTCAACTCATGTTGAGGCATTTGATGATAATTTATAAATATCATAGGAGCACCCACTGAACATTTCAGGAATCCAGGATATATATTTCAGTGCTGTTAATTGCATTCTAAATGTTGTGCTACCATTACCACCATCCATTACCAAAACATTTCTATCATTCCAAATTGGAAACTTGTACATTTTTTTCTTATATAATAAACTTTATTTTTAGAGGAGTTTTAGGTTACAGAAATTTTACATCTAAAGTATAGGAGATTCCCATATAACCCACCTTCTCCCCCTCCCACATTTTCCACTATTAATAACATCTTACATTAGTGTGGTACATTTGTTACAATTGATGAACAAATATTGAAGCATTGCTACTAACCAAGGTCTATAGCCTACATAATGGTTTACACTTTGCACCATACAGTTCTATAGGTTTTGACAAAATGTGTAATGGCCCGTATCCATCATTGCAATATCCTGTAGAACAATTCCAATGCCCTAAAAATGCCCCATGTTACACCTATTCTTCCCTCTCTCTCCCCTCAGAACCTCTGATAACCACTAAATTTTTTTTAACATTTGTATTTTTCTTAAAGATTTATTTATTTATTTTACTTTTTTGTTTTTCAATCCATTTTAACCACCATCCACCCCCCTCCCCACCCCACCCCACCCCACTCCACCCTACTCCACCCCCAGTTTTTGCTGTTTTGTATTCATTCGCTGGGCAATTCTTTGTGTCTGCTTTCTGCCTTCTCTTCTCATCCTTCTCCTCCTGTCTTCACTGGGATTCAATCCTGGGAAACTCCAATGTTGGAGAGAGGCGTTCTGCCACCTGCACCACTTCATTGCCTGGTTTTTCGGCACGTCTTATCTTGGCTTTCCCTTGTGTCACCTTCCTGTTACATCATCATCTTGCTGCGTGGCTCGGCGGAGCCTGGCACGCCAGCGAACGGGACCTGGCGGTCCTTGTGCCTTCTATATTTTTTTCTTTTTATTTTACCAGGAGGGCCCAGGGATTGAACCCAGGTCCCTCCATATGGGAGACGGGCGCCCAACAACTTGAGCCACATCTGCACCCACCACTATCATTTTATCAGTGTTACAAGTTCTTCAGTTCCTACAATAATAATAAGTCTACTCTGGTCCCTGGTTACATTCCCCCTCTATGTTTGTTCATTCCTGAATCTTGGGGATGATGGTGCCCACTCTGCTTTAGATTGAGAGAAGTCTTAGATGTTGTGGAGCAGATGGATGGAACTGTTTTACTTGCAGTTGAAAATACCCTGTTTTTTTTGGAATGGGGGTTGTCCATCATCATCATTTTGTTAGTTGTCCTGGGTTAGTCCAATGAACTGGAGAGTAGGTGTTAGCCGCAACTCTGCTGAGATTCAGGGCTCAACTGGCATATGAATAGACCAAAGATTTAAATTTCTGATACATATGTTTAATGCATATAGTAATAATTACAGGTTTAAATAAACAGGATAGAAAAATAATGTGTAGGGAAATTATAGACAAGTCTAATTCTGCTATATTGGGGAAATAGATTATCATATATTCCAAGTAATGGCCCACCGATGGGGTGTTGATTTCCTGGAGTTGTGTACCTTGCCTATAGTGTCTGGACATCTCTAGAGTCCTCAAGAGCATCCATGTTTGAGGCTTTGTTTATTGTGGCAGTTTGTGAGTTCTGCCTGAGATGTGCATAAGCTTAACCTCTGAATTGATCTCCCAACTCACTTTGAAATCTCTTCATACAACTCTTTTGTATTTAATGTTTCCCCTTTTTGGTCAAGGTCTTTTTCCAAATGCATCGCTGGTTGGGACTCGGTAGTAATCCCTTGATGCCAGGGAGGTTCATTCCTAGAAGTTATGTCCCATGTTGGGGAGGAAGGCAGTGAGTTTATTTGCTGCGTTTGGCTTAGAGAGAGACCACATTTGAGTAACGTGGAGGTTTTCAGCAATTAATTCTTTGACATTAGTTATTATTAGGCTATTTCAATTTTACAAGAATCAGGTTCATAAGTACAAGCATGAATATAGAAGGCCTGGCATGTTGGTCTGTTTTCTTTTATTAGGCACTATATATATACTCCAGAGATTCTTGCCATTCTATTTGAGAAAGTAGCAGGACTCCCCAGGATGGGAGCTTAATATTTTGTTGTTTATTGTGTGGGTCTCCACCCACTGAGATAACACCCATGACTACACGAACACATTCATATTACATAGAGGTATGTCCCAGGTGCACCCCTCCCCACACATGCCCCTACCACTGACACCCCACACCAGTAATCATCCCCTGCCATAGATATAGAAAAAAACGTTCCTACAATTGTATTCCCAACCACAGTTCTTGGTCTCCCGAAAGACCTGTTCTTTCCTCCAGCCCTTCCCCTAGCTCCATTGATGGTCCAGCCCTGCTTGCATTCACCATCCTGCTCCGTTGACCCAGTCACATCGCTGCACCACCATCACCTTCAGCTACTGCCAAACCGCCAACATCCACCTTATCATAGATTCTGCCCAGATTGTGCATCATTCATTCTTTTATTCATTGACTCAAAAATCATTTACTGAATGTCTACTTTGTGTCAGGCCCTGTTTTGTGGATATAGCAGTGATCAAAAACAGACAAAACCCATGCTGTCTTGGAACTTCTATTCTAGAAAGCTGTTTCTTTACCTTTAAGGAAATAACAATAATAAGTGACCAGAATGCAAAATTTATAATGCCCCTTGATTATGGATTACATTTTGTGATTTTTTTTATTCTAAAAGTAATACATGTGGCTCAATCGATAGAGCTCCCATTTACCATATGGGGGGCCCCAGGTTCGCTTCCCGGGGCCTTCTTGTGAGAGCAGGCCGGCCCATGCGGTGCGGTGGGCTGATGCAGCAAGACCTCACAGCAAGGGGGAGATAAGCAGACACAGAAAAGACACACAGCGAATGGACATAGCAAACACAAGCAGCAAGGGGGGGATAAATAAATAAATAAATAAATCTTTAAAAAATAAAATAAAATAAAAGTAATACATCAATTGATAATATCCTGTATTAATGAATGCAGTATATATTTCACAAAAGGAGAAATACAAATGATAAGCAAACACTTGACAAAAGTTAAGTCTTTCTAATAATTAAAGACATAAATTCAAAATTAGATACCAATGATTTTGCCTCTCAAATTATAAAATACTTTTAAAAGGGGCATTACCCTGGTTTGCTTGGGGGAGTGTGGCATAGCTTGTTAGTGGAAACATAAACTGGTAGGGTTTTAGAAGCGCAGTGTGCTCATATTAATCAATAGTCTTAAAAATACAGGCAGTTCTTATTTGCATGGTGCTATGTTCACTGAAACTCATTTATATAGAACTATGCAGAGAGTGTTTGCATTGTTCAAGATCCAACAATTCTACCTACACAAATCATTTTGAGATAATAAATAGGGATACAAAAAAGATTAACATATAAGTATATTCATTGGGGCATTATGTATAATAGAAAAAACTTGGAAATAATCCATATGTCTAACAATAAGGAAATGATTAAGTAAATAATGGCAGTTCCATGTAATGGAACACTAAGCTCCTGTAAAAATCATGTTATCAAACAATGGCTAAAGACATTTGGGAATAATCATGATATAATAGACAATAAAAAAGGATAAGAAAATTGGATATAGGATGATCTCAATTTTATGTGCAACCTGGCAGTCAAGTTCCAAACACATACACACATGATAACAGTTTAAGTTAGTAAAATAACAATGTCTCTTTCTGAGTGATGATATTATAGGTAATCTTGAATTTTTCTTCAACGCCTCTCTATTTCTCCAAACTTTGTTATGAAGCTGTATTTTTATTTTTTTATTAAAGAAGTTATAGGATTATGGAAAAATCTTGCAGAATATATAGATTTCCAATATATGACACACACACACACACACACAATTTTCCCTATTAGAAACATTTTGCATTAATGTGGTACCTCTCTTACAATTGATGAAACAATATTATTAAAATTTTGAGATTATACTATTAAATGTATTACATAGTATACATTAAGTCTCACTGATTGGGTTGTACAGTCCTGTTTGTTTTTTAAATTTTCATTCTAGTAGCATATGTACGACCTAAATTTTCCCCCTTTTAACCACATTCAGAAATATATATTTCAGTCATGTTAATTATATTTACAATGTTGTGCTGCCATCACCATCATCCTTTACCAAAACTTTCTCATCACCCCAAACAGAAATTCTGTAATAATTATTAGCTCCCATTTTCTACCCCCACTACTGCTCCTGGGAACTCGTTTTCTAGTTTCTGGTTCTGAATTTGCTTATTCTAATATTTCATATCAGTGAGACCATACAATATCTGTTCTTTGTGGTTTATTTCACTCACCATTATATCTTCAAGGTTCACCCATGTTGTCGCATGTATCAAAACTTCATTCCTTTTTCAGCTGAATAATATTCCATTGTGTTTAAATACCACATTTTGTTTTTCCATTCATCTGTTGATGGACACTTGGGTTGCTTCAATCTTTTGTCAATTGTGAATAATGCCACAAGAAGCATTGCTGTGCAAATATCTCTCTGAGTCCCAGTTTTCCACTTTGGGGGGTATATATATAGATGTGGGATCACTGGGTCTTATGGCAATTTTATATTTAATTCTCAGAGGAACTGCCAAATTGTTTTCCACAGTGGCTGCGGCATTTTACGATCCCAACAACAATGAATCAGTGTTCCTATTTCTCCACATCCACTCAATCACTTGTTATTTTCTTTTTTAAAAATAGAAAAATAGTAGCCATTCTAGCGGGTGTGAGATAGTATCTCATTATGGTTTTGATTTTCACTTCCCTAATGGCTAATGATGTTGAGCATCTTATCATGTGTTTTATGGCCATTTGTCTATCTTATTTAGAGAAATGTCTATTCAAGTCCATTGCCCAATTTTAATTGTGTTATTTGACTTTTTGTTGTTAAGTTGAAGGAATTCTTTATATATGAAGGTTATTAAACCTTTATCAAATATGTGATTCCAAATATTTTCTCCCATTCTGTAAGTTGTCTTATTACTTTCATGATGAAGTTCTTTGATGCCCAAATATTTTTAAATTTGATGAAGCCCAATTTATCCATTTTTCTTTTGTTGCTCATGCTTTTGGTGTGAAGCTTAAGGAACCATTGAGTACCACAGGGTCTTGAAGATGCCTCCCTATATTTTAATCTTGGTGTTTTATAGTTGTGGATATTATATTTAGGTTTTTGATCCATTTTGAGTTTATTTTTGCATGCATGTGAAAAAGGAGTCCACCTTCATTCTTTAATATATGGATATCCAATTTCTCAGCACCATTTATTAAAGAGACTATTCTTTCCCTATTAAGTTAATTTGGCACCCTTGTCAAAATTCAATTGGTCGTAGATATGTTTATTTCTGAACTCTCAAGTTGATTCCATTGGCCTATATGTCTGCCCCAATGCAAGTACCATGTTGGGTTTTTTTGTTTTGTTTTGTTTTGGTTTGGTTTGGTTTTTGTTTTTGTTTTTGTTTTTAGGAGGCACTGGAGACCTAACCCAGGACCTCCCATGTGGGAAGCAGGCACTCAACCACTTGAACCACATCCACTCCCCCATGCTGTTTTGATTACAGTAGATTTGTAATAAGTTTTAAAACCAGGAAGCATGGTTCCTCCAACTTCATTCTCCTTTTTCAAGAAAATTTTTGCTATTTAGGACTCCTTACCTCTCTGTATAAATTTGATGATTTTTTTTTTCATTTCTGCAAATAAGTTTGTTGGAATTTTTATTGGGATTGCATTGAATCTGTAAACCATTTTGGGTAGCATAGACTTCTTAATAATATCTAGTTTTCCAATTCATGAACATGGAATGTCCTTCCGTTTATTTGGTCTTCTTTGAATTCTTATAACAATATTTTTTTTTTTAGTTTTCCATATAAGTCCTCTACATTCTTGGTTAAGTTTATTCCTAGATACTTGACTCTTTTAGTTGTTATTATAAATGGATTTTTTTTCTTGATTTACTTTTTAGGTTGTTAATTACTAGTGTATAAAAACACTACTGATTTTCACTTGTTGACCTGGTACCCTGCCACTTTGCTGAACTCATTTATTAGCTCTTGTAGTTTCATTGTGGATTTTTCAGGATTTTCCATATATAAGAACATGTTATCTGCAAATAGGGAAAGGTTTACTTCTTCCTTTCCAATGAGTATGACTTTTGTATATTTTTCTTGCCTAATTTCTCTGGCTAGAATTTTCAGAACAATGTTGAATAACAGTGGTGACATTGGACAGCCTTGTCCTGTTCCAGATCTTAAAGGGAAAGATTTAAGTCTTTTGGCATTGAGTATGATGTTAGCTGTGGGTTTTCCTTTATCATGTTGAGGAAGTTTCCTTCTATTCCTACTTTTCTAAGTGTTTTTATCAAGAAGGGGTACTAGATTTTGTCAAATCCTTTTCTGTATTAATTGAGATGGTCATTTTTTCCCCTTCATTCTGTTAATATGGTGTATTATTTAATTGATTTTCTTATTTTCAACCCCCATTGCATACCTGGGTTAAATGCCACTTGATTATGGCATATAATTCTTTTACTGTGGCAATGAATTCAGTTTACTAATATTTTGTTGAGGAATTTTGCATCCATATTGGCAAAGGATGTTGGTCTGAAATTTTCTTTCCTAATGGTATCTTTATCTCAGCTTGGTATTAAGGTAATTTTGGCCTCATAGAGTGAGTTAAGAGGTGCTCCCACTTCTTCAGTTTTCTGAAGAGTTTGACCCAGATTTGTGTTAATTCTTCTTGGAATGTTTGGTAAAATTCACCAATGAAGCCATCAGGTCCTGGGCTTTTCTTTGTTGGGAGGTTTTTTGATTTCTGATTCAATCCTTTTATATGTAATTGGCCCGAAAATATCATCTATTTCTTCCAGAGTCAATGTAGGTAGTTTACGTATTCCTAGTAATTTTTCCATTTCATCTATGTTATTTAATTTGTTGGGGTATAATTGTTCATAGTGTCCTCTTATAATCTTTTTTATTTCTGTGGAGTTGGTAGTAATGCTCCTCCTTTGTTTCTGATTTTAATTATTTATGTCCTCTTTTTGTGTGTGTGTGTGTCAATCTAGCTAAAGGTTTGTTGATTTAATTGATCTTTTCAAAGAAACAACTTTTTGTTTTGTTGATTTTTCTATTTTTTAAAATTCTCTATTTCATTGATCTCTGCTTTAATCTTTATTTCCTTTCTCCTACTGACTTTGAGTTTAGTTTGCTCTTCTTTTCATAGATCTTCCAGTTGAAATGTTGAGTCTCTGATTTGAGGTCTTTCTTCTTTGTTAATGTAAATTTATAGAGCTACAAATTTCCCTCTCAGCACTGCTTTTGCTGCATCTCATAAGAATTTGTTTGTTTTGTTTTCATTTTCATTTGTCTCACAATACTTCCTAATTTTCCTTTGTGATTTCTTCTTCACCCATTGATTGTTTGAGTGTGTTGTTTAATTTCCTTTGTAAATTTTCCAGTTCTCCGTCTGTTTTCTCTATCTTCATTCCATTCTGGTCAAAGAAGATACATTGTATGATTTAAATATTTTTGAAAAAATTTAAACTTATTTTGTGACCTAACATATGCTCTTTCCTGGAGAATAGTTCACCTGCACTAGAAAAGAATGTGTATTCTGCTGCCATTGGTTGAAAGTGTTCTATATTTTTCTTTTATTTCTGCTTGGTTTATAGTATCATTCAAGTCTTTTATTTCCCTATGGTTCTTCTGTCTTGATGTTCTATCCATATGTTGGTATGGATATATTGAAGTCTCCTACTCTTGATATAGAATGATCTATTTCTCCCTTCAAATGTCTCAATATTTTCTTCATATATTTTGGAGCTTTGCTGTTAGTTGCACATTTATAATTGTTAGGTCTTCTTGTTGAATTGACCGCTTTATCAAAATACAGTGACCTTCTTTACCCCTCATAATAGTTTTTGACTTAATGTCTATTTTATCTGATATTAGTATATCTTCTTCAACTTTTTAATTACTGTTTGTTGATATATTTTTCCCATCATTTCACTTTCAACTTACTTGTATCTTTGGATCTAAGGTGAGTCTCTTAAAAACAGCATATAGTTAGGTTTTGCTTTTTAATCTATTCTGCCAATTGCTGCCTATTGACTGGAGTGTTTAAGTTCTGTACATTCAACATAACTATTTATAATTAAGGACTTACTTCGTTATTTTGCTATTTGGTCTTTCTAGGCCTTATATCTTTTTGTCCTTCAAATCTTCCATTAATACCCACTTTCATATATATTGAATTTTTGTAATATATCATTTTGAGTCTCTTCTCACTTCTTTCTGTGTTTTTTTTCAGATGTTTTCTTTGTGGTTACTATGGGGCTAGATATAGCATCCAAATTTATAACAATCACATTTGATTTGATACCAAGTTAACTTCAATAGCATATATACACACACTTCCTATACCCCTCCATCACCCCACCATTTTGTTGGACTTGTTATAAATTATATTTTTATATAGTGTATGTCCCAAACCATAGATTTATCATTACTTTTTATGCATTTACATTTTAGAACCTGTCAGCAGTAAAAAGTGGAGCTATATATCAAAAATGTAAAATAATAGTACCTGCATTTATAATTACCCCTATATTTACCTTTACTGGAAGTCTCTATTACTTTATGCTGCTTCAGTCCACAGTCTAGTGTCCTTTCCTTTCAGTCTGAAGAACTCCCTTTAGCATTGTTTGTAGGGCAATTCTAGTGCTGATGAACTCCCTCATCTTTTGCTTATCTGGGAATACCTTATTCTCTCCCTCATTTTTTAAAGATAATCTTGCTGGATATAATATTCTTGCTTGGCAATTGTTTTGTTTCAGAAACACTTTAAATATTTTGTGCTATTGCCTTCTTGCCTCCATGTTTCTGATAAGAACTAAGCCCTTAATTTATTGAGACTCCCTTGTACATAGCACATTGCTTTTCTCTTGCAACTTTCAGAACTCTCTTCTTGTCCTTGGTATTTAACACTTTTAATACTATGTGTCTCAGCATGGTTCTCTTTGAGTTTGTCCTGTCTGGGTTTCATTGGGATTCTTGGGTGTGCATATTCATATCTTTTGTTAAATTTGGGTAGTTTTCTGCCATTATTATTTTGAATATTCCTTCTGCCCCTTTTCTCTTTTTTCTCCTCCTGAGACTCTCATAATGTGTATATTGGTAAGCTTCATGGTGTCCCACAGGTCTTTTAGGCTATGTTAGCTCTCTTTTTTTTTTTCTGCTCCTCAGCCTGAATCATTTCAATTTCTTGTCTTCAAGATCACTGATTCTTTCTTCTGTCAATGCAAATATCCTGTTCGAACTCTGTTTTTTATGAGATTTTGTAATTTGCATTGCTACTGAAATGGTTTAAGGCTTTTTGAAATATTGTGATGTAATAAATGCAAGTTAGAACATGTATTTGGGGGATTCAGACAGTGGAGTGTGACAGTTTGAATCTTGTGAATCCCAGAAAAAGATTATATTCTTAAATCAACCCATTCCTGTGGGTATGGGGCCCTCTGATTGCATTAAATTCAGTTAAAGGACCTCTGATTAGATTACTCAATAAGAATTGTTTTAGGGATTTTGATTGAACTTCATCAGTGAGGTATGAGCCAGACTGGGTCTCCACCCTCTTTCTGGGTCTCATATAAACGGAGACACACAGAGAGAGAGACACACACACACAGGGAAAGTAAGCCAGCATTTTGATTCTGTCAGGAGAAAGAGAGGACTGCAGGAAACAGAAAAGCCCCAAGAGGTTGAGAGAGGTGCCAGAGTCTGAAATCAGCAGAGCACAGAGGCACGGAAAGAGGCCCCCAATGGTCTGACCCCACTGAACAGCTCAAGGCTGCAGAGACAAGCCCTGCCATATGCCTGATCATCCAGAGCTGAACTCCAGGAGGTGGTGTGCTTTGAGGGGAAGGCAGGGACCTCAGCATAGTTCACCTGCCATTGTGCTTTACCATATGGCAGGACACCGGGATCACCAATAAGTGAGTTTGGTGAGAAAGAATCTCTGATAGTTTCTTGATTTGGACAAATTCTCAGCCTCGGAACTATAAGATTGTTCCCTTAATAAAATTCCCATTATAAAAGCCAACCCATTTCTGGTACTCTGCATTTGTAGCCCTGTGGCAAACTAAGACAATCCCATACCCAGTTTCCCCTATTGTTAAAATCTTATATTAGTATGGTACATTTGTGACAACTAATGAATGAATGTCAATACATCATTATTAACTAAATTCCGTAGTTTATTCAGATTTCCTTAGTTTTTATTTAATGTGGTTTTTTTTGGTCTAGGGTCCCATCTAAGATACCACATTACTTTTTGCTGTCATGTCCCCTCGGGCAGCTCTACTCTATGACAGTTTCTCAGATTTTCCCTATTTTCAATGACTTTAACAATTTGGAGGAGTACTATTTAGGAATTTTATGGAATGTCCCTTCATTGGGGTTTGTTTGATGTTTTTCTCATGGTTGTTCTCAAGCTTTTCTCATGGGAGTATTGGTTTTTGAGAAGATCACAAGGTAAATGCCATTCTCATCAACTTATTATTGGTGGCTACATACTATAGATGTGACTGATGACTGATGATGTCCACTTTGCTCTCTGACTGTGTTTTGTGTTTCTCCACTTTAAAGTTACTCCTCCTGCCTTTTTCATACTGTACCTTCTGGAAGAAATTCACTATGCCCAGCACACACATTAGAAGTAGGGTGTTATGATTATTCCCTATATCTCCTTGAAGGGGAAGTATCTACATTGTTGGGATTCTTTTTTAAAATGAGATTTGTCTATTTTCCATTTATTTATATTATTATAGACTCAGAGATATTTATTGTATACCTTTGGGTTATAATCCAACACTACGTTATTTACTTTGTTGCTCAAATTTTCCAGCTTTGGGTATTGGGAGCTCTTTCAGTTGACTCCCGTGCTTCTTCAACATACTATCATCATTTATTTTTGAGCACTTCCTTATTTTCTGACACTAAAAGATGCTCCAGGAGCCCCACTTCATTTCATTGGAGAATGGTATTTGAGAGGAAGATCTGGGTGATGGGTGTGTGCATTATTAGCAGAGTATTATTGTTTCTAGGATCTCTCAGCAGACAGAACTAGGAAATAAATGTGTGTATACTTACCAGTGTAGGGACATGTATCAATAAATATTTCCACATACATCCATCTGTATCTACATTAAGATAAACATGAGTTCATACTGTCTCCAACTCAAATCCAGTACATTGGGAAGCGGATGTGGCTCAATGGATAGAGCTCCCGTTTACCATATGGGAGGCCCCGGGTTCGCTTCCAGGGGCCTCCTTGTGAGAGCAGGCCAGCCCGCGTGGCGCGGTGGGCTGATGCAGCAGGACCTCACAGCAAGGGGGAGATAAGCAGACACGGAAGAAACACACAGCGAATAGACACAGTAAAACACAAGCAGCAAGGGGGGGATAAATAAATAAATAAATAAATCATTAAAAAAAAAAAAAAATCCAGTACATTGTTAGTTCTAGTCTTCCCCACCTGTGTATCTGTAAACTCCCACTCAAAAAGTGAGAAACCTGGCTCCCACCACTTACTTTTTTATTCAGTCCCATTATACATGTACAGTAGTTTCAGAATTGTTAACCCATACCTCTGTGGGAAACTACCAACTAGAGTGCAATGCTTGTGTACAGTTCCTTTTGTCTTTAATCTTACAGTTTCCATTCATTTACAGATTTACTTAAGTCAGCCTTTTATCCCCCATCTCTTTAAGCAAGATTATGTCATGTATCTGTAATACAGTTAGATTCATTTTTCATAGTCTACATTCTATCCCACAAGTTTTTTGTTTGTTTGTTTGTTTGTTTGTCTTAGGAGGTACCTGGGATTGAACCCAGGATCTCCTACATGGGAAGCATGTAGCTCAACCACTTGAGCTACATCCACTCCCCATCCCACAGTTTTTTTGGTTTGTTTGTTTTTGTTTTTGTTTTTGTTTTTGTTCTTTTTCCTTTAATGATTTACTGTGAATAATTTTTGTTGGCTTCTTTTCAAGTTAACTTTTACTTTCTTCTGCTATGTCCAGTATAAGATAACTTCTACTTTTCTTCGGCTATGTCCACTTTGAATGAATTCTTTCATTCTGATATTGTATTTTTTTAGGTTTTAGCATTTCAAAATATATTTTTGTAGTTATAATTTCTCTGCTGAAATTTCTAATGTCTTCTCACATGTCTACTTTTTCAACTAGATTCTTTGACAAATTTATCATAATTTGGGTCTGCTAATTCCAATACTATCTATGGATCTGCTTTTTAATAACTCCTTTTTTTTTTCTTGACTGGATCATATTTTCCTACTGAGGATCTCCCAGGTTTTTTTCTGTATGCTATTTATTTAGTGTAAAAGAACATTAAAGAGTAAGGTGAATAATATTTACCTTACATCTATAACCTACTAATTTGAAAAATAACAATAAAAAACAATAAAAAATGCAAAAAATGCAAAAAAATAAAAATAAAAAAATGGCATGACCTTTACTTTCTCAGTCCTCTATGATTGGGGGGATGAGTCAGACTGATCTATAGCTGAGCTGGGACTAAGTTTTGTTACACTTTAGTTAGGTTTAGTTCATGACAAGTTTCAATGTTTAAAGGGTAGGATCAAGACTTTTCTTTCAGCATATATTGGAATCCTAGCACCAGCAAGACTCTGGAAGTTTCTCTAACTTCACAGCCCAGCCCTCACCTGTCCAAACTGTGGGAAACTTCATGTTTTACAAACCAGCCACCAATTTTTTGGGGTTGTTGGGGCATTCTCTTTGCTCTCCACCCCTGCCCCCACATTTCAGAGCCGTAGATTTCTTTCCACTCTGATGACCTTTCCCAAACTTTCAGTAGGCAGCTATAACATACTCAGTAAAGGCCAGGTGTGCCTCAGGGTGGGACATATCGCTCAGTTCTCCTATTTACCCCTGGCTCCTGCAGGCGCTGCATTGTACTCAGTAAAAGCCCCTTGCTTCTCGGGGAGGACTGCTTTGAGCTTTCTTGCCCTGCTCTTTAATGGGCTACTTCTTTGCAACCAGTGAAGGTCAAACACCTTGGAGAATCTCTCTCATATCTTCTGCTTTGCTTCTAGTTTTCAGCAAACCACTTTCTTATACTTGGGAAGACCTGATGAGCCTCTGAGGGATGTTTGTCAGCTCTCCTTTCTGGGCACCAAGTTTCATCAGACTACTAGTGGACGTTCAGTAGAGACTCAGTGGGAACTGACTAAACTCTGTTACTGGCGCATTTTGTGATTCTCATCTATTGTGCCAGCCCACGTGCAATCATTAAAATTTGTTTAAAGATGGACTGGAATCTCCCTACATCTTCTGTGATCCTTCTAACATGGCCCTAAGGATGAAGGCAGCTGTAGAACTTCTTTCTCCTAGGAAGGGCTTGATCTTTTCTGATACTAAGTTAATTTAGTTTTTGCTTCCTCTGTTCTCTGACAGGTTTAAAACAAACAAACAACAAAACAAACTGATTTTTTGTAGCACCTCCAGTCTGGTCTCATTATTACGATAAAAGCAACAGTCTCTTGCAACTTTCTGCATCTTTTATCAAAGTTAAGTCCTGTTCCCTCAGTAGGTTTATTTTTCCTAGTTACTTTCTTATTTTTAGAGAAGTTGTGTGTTTTATGCAGAAAAATCATGCATAAAATACAGAGTTTGCATTTACTCCCCTATTATTAACATCTTACATCAGTGTGGGACATTTGTTACAATTCATGAAAGCACATTTTTTATAATTGTAACTATTAACCATAGTCCATTGTTTACTATAGGGTTGCCTGTTTATGTTGTACAATCTTTTTTTTTATTTTTATTTTTATTCTAGTAACATATATGCGACCTAAAATTTCTTCTTTTAACCACATTCACATGTGCTGTTAATTACATTCACAATTTTGTGCTACTATCACCACCATCCATTACCAAAACTTTACAATCAACCCAAATAGAAACTGTATTCAATTTTACGATCAATTCCCCATTCCCTACCACTAACACAGTCCCTGGTAACTTATATTCTATATTCTGACTCTATGATTTTGCTTATTTTAATTATTTCCTATCAGTGAAGTTATACAATATTTGTTCTTTTACAGCTGGCTTATTTCACTCAACATATCTGCAAGGTTCATGCAAATTGTTGCATATATCAGGACTTCATTCCTTTTCACAGCTGAATAATATTTCATTGTATGTACATACCATATTTTATTTATCCATTCATCAGTTCATGGACACTTGGGTTGCCTCCTTCTTTTGGCAATTGTGAATAACGTGAAGTGGGATTGCTAGGTCATATGATAAATCTATACTTAGCTTTCCAAAGAACTGCCAACCACCATTTACATTTCCACCAACAATGAATGAGTTCTTATTTCTCCACGTCCTCTTGAACACTTCTAATTTTCTAGTGTTGTTTCTTTTCCGATAGTTGCCATTCTAGTGGGTGTGAAATGGTATCTCATTGTGGTTTTGATTTGCTTTTCTCTAATAGCTAGTGATGTTGAGAATCTTTTCATGTATATTTTGGCAATTTGTATATCCTCTTTGGAGAAATGTCTATTCAAGTTTTTTGCTCATTTTTAAAATGGGTTATTTGCCTTTTATTGTTGAGTTGTATGGTTTCTTTATATATTCTGGATACTAAACCCTTATCCAATATGTGGTTTTCAAATATTTTTTCCTATTGTGTAGGCTGCCTTTTCACTTTCTTGAAGCAAAGAAGTTTTTTTGTTTGTTTGTTTGTTTGTTTATTTGAGGAGGCCCATTTTTATCTATTTTTTCTTTCGTTGCTTATGCTTTGGGTGTAAAGTCTAAGAAACCATTGCCTAATGCAAGAAACTTAAGCTTCTTCCATACATTTTTTTTTCTGGGACTTTTATAGCCCTGTTTCTTATCTTTAGGTATTTAATGCATTTTGAGTTAATTTTTGAATATGTCATAAGATATGGGTGTCCTTTCATTCTTTTGAATGTAGATAAACAATTATTCTCCCAGCACTATTTGTTGAAGAGACTTTTTCCCCCAATTTTGGGACTTGGCAGCCTTGTCAAAAATCAATTGGCCATAGATGTGAGTGTCTATTTCTTATCTCTTCTCTTGCCAGTACCATGCTATTTTGACCACTGTCCTTTGCAATAAGCTTTAAAGTCAGGAAGTTTCAGTCCTCCAACTTCATTCTTGTTTTTCAAGATGGTTTTAACTATTTGGAGCCCCTTATCCTTCCAAATAATTTGATGATTGGCTTTTCCATTTTTTCAAAGAAGACTGTTGGAATTTTGATTGGGATCGCATTGGATCTATAAACTGTTTTGTGTAGAAGTGGCATCTTAACAATATTTAATCCTCCAATCCATGGTCACAGATTGTCCTTTCATTTATTTAGATCTTCTTTGATTTTTTAAAGCAAATGGTTTGTTGTTTTCTGTGTAGAAGTTATTTAAATCCTTGGATAAATTTATTCCTAGGTATTTGATTCTTTTATTTGTTATTGTATTTTTTGTTTGTTTGTTTCTCTTTAAATGTTTTTATTTTTTTATTTCTTTGGGTTTTTTTAATTTGCTATTGTAAATGGATTTTTTCTTGATTCCTTCTTCTGATTATTCTTTACTACTGTATAGAAATAGGAACACAACTGATTTTGTGTGTTGACCTAGTTACCAGCCACTTTGCTGAATTCATTTATTAGTCCTAGGAGATATGTTGTGGATTTCTCAGGATTTTCTGTATATAAGATGAAGTCTTCTGAAAATAGTGAAAGATTTAATTCTTCCTTTCCAATTTGGATCCCTTTTATTTCTTTTTCTTGCCTAATTGCTCTGGCTAGAATTTCCAGCACACTACTGAATAACAGTGGTGACAGTGGACATTCTTGTCTTGTTCCAGATCTTAAAGGGAAAGCTTTCAGTCTTTCAGCATCGGTTATGACATTAGCTGTGGACTTTTCATATGTGTCCTCTATCATGTTGAAGAAGTTTCCTTCTGTTCTTATTTTTCTCAGTGTTTTTTATGAAGAAAGGATGCTGGATTTTGGTTAAATCTTGCTCAGTTGTGGTGTATAATTCTTTCTATGTACCATTGGATTTGATATGCTAGGATTTTGCTGAGGATTTTTGTATCTATATTCATAAGAGGAATTGGTCAGTAGTTTTCTTGTAATATCCTTACCTATTTGTTATTATGGTGCTGTTGGCCTCATAGAATGAGTTAGGTAATGTTCTCTCCTCTTCAAGTTTTTGGAATAATTTGAGCGGGATCAGTATTAATTCTTCTTGGAATGTTTGGTAGAATTCACCCACAGCCAATTTGGGATTTTCTTTGTTGGGAGATTTATGATTACTGATTCAATCCCTTTACTTTTAATTAGTCTCTTGAGATCTTCTATTTATCCTAGAGTCAGTGTATGTTGTTTGTGTGTTCCTAGGAATTTGTTCATTTCATCTAGGTTGTCTAATTTGTTGGCATACAGTTGTTCATAGTATCCTCTTATGATCCCTTTTATTTCTGTGGGTTCAGTAGTCATGCCTCCCTCTCACTTCTGATTTTATTTCTTTGCATCTCCTCTTTTTTTTTTTTTTTTT
>JAQZBX010033548.1:0-25344 GCA_029593785.1 Cabassous unicinctus | reverse complement strand
TATATATATTTTTTTTTTTTTTTAAAGGTGCTTAGATTACCTAAATATTACTCAGAAATTACAGGGATTCCCATGTTCCCCACCTTCCATACCTCCAACAACATCTTACACCACCATCCCTCATCCGTGTGGCAAAACACCCGCAATGGATATACACATCCTGCTGATCATCCTGATTTCTTCCTCCTCTGTGCTCTTGTGGGATTCAATGTTTGTTGTTTGTGTCACTCATTGTGACTCTTTTTAATATACTGTGACACTCAACTAAATGGCATTTAATGTCATTAAATTACTCTGACTTTGAACAACTCAATCTCTTTGTGCTCCACTTTCCTCATCCATAAAATTAAGCAGCTGAAGTAATTCAATGATTCAGTCAACAAATATTTTACCAATGCCTGCTTTGTTCAAGGCATTTTCCCATGTACTGCGAACTCAGCAATGGGGAAAAAAAAATACATACAACTGGCTGGTATCTTGTAGTTACATCCCTGTGGGGAGAGAAAAAATATTAGCATAATAAATTTGTATATTACCTAGTGAGAGGCAATAAGTGCTATGGAGAAAACAAGTGAGGAGTAGGGGAACAGAAGCACAACTGGGCAGGGTAGCAGTTGTGTTACCACTTCACATGAAGATGAATTTTAAGGTTCCTTCACCCTCTAATGGTCTGAGTTTGAATGTATTTGTGTATTTCACCTTAGGAAGATTATAAGCACCAGGACAGTAGGGCATGCATTATCAGTGTCTGTTGTTTCATATTATGAGGAATATGGTGTAATAAATAAGAATTTGGCTTTGGAGCCAGACAGATTTGGATTATATTTCCAGATTTTCAATTCATGTGCTGTGTGACCAAGCAAGTTGTTGAATCTCTCCAAGCCCTTGTTTCTCCCTCTATAAAATAATATATACCTTACAAGGTTGTTATGAGGGTGAAATTTGAGCATTCACATAAAGATATTAGTACAGTGCCTGACTTATTGGGAACTCTCAAAGGTGGGAACTGTTTTAGTTTGCCAAAGGGCTGCTGATGCACAGTACCAGAAATGTTTTGGCTTTTATAAAGGGGATTTATTTGGGTTAAAAGCTGACAGTTTCAAGGCCATGAAAAGCCCAACTAATGGCACTATAAGAGGTGCTTTCTTCCCAGTCAGCTGCCATGTGTTGAAGCAAGATGACTGCAGATCTCTGCTGAGGTCTCCGCCTTTCTGCAGCTGTAGGCAAACCTGACATAGGGCTTGTCTCTTAACAGGCCTCCTCTCTCAGTCTTGGTGACTCCACTTTCTTCCCAAGTTCAGCTGTAAGCTCTCAGGCCTTATTTCTCCCTAGGCCTCAGCTCTTTGAGCCTCTCCAGGGCTTCTCTCCTTGCATCTTAGCTGTGGGTAGAAGCTTTCTCTCACATGGCAGGATCAAATATAATATGGCGGCTTCCTTTATCTGTGTCTGTTTTTATCAGTCCCAGCAAGAAGGCAGAGACTCAACCTGAGTCACACCTCACTGATGTCCAATTGAAAGGGGCTCACACCCACAGGAATAGATTATTTTAAAACTTAATCCTTCTCTTTGGGGAATTCATAAAATAATTTCAAACTGCCACACTCCACCCTCTGAATCCCCAAAAGACATGTTCCTTCCATATGCAAAATACATTCATTACATCACAATATTTCAAAAGCCTTAAGTCATTTATGTAGTAATGCTAAGTACAAAATAACATAAAAATCAGTTATAGGCATGCAGTTTGTCTTGGGGCAGAAATTTCCTCTTGCTGTAGACCTGTGAAACTTACAAAACAAGTTATCTGCTTCTGATATACAAAGGAGGGGCAAACATAAGATAAACATTTGCATTACCATAAGGAGAGATGGGGGGAGAGACAGGTATCATGGGTCCCCAACAGTTCCAAAACCTTGAAGGGCATATTCTATTAGATTTCAAAGTCTGAGAGTCATCCTTAGAATGATGTCTTCTTCTTCTTGGAGTCTCATGGGGGCCCACTCCTTCCACAGACTTGCCCAGCAACCATACTTTCAGTTCCACTTTCTTCAAGCATTTGGGTGGTGACTGAGCTCCAGACCTCACCTTCCAAAAATGTTGGGGTGATGGCCACTTTCTCCAGTCTCTGGGGTCAGTCTCAACCCCCTTAGTACAGTGAGGTGGTGGCAACATTATCCATAATCTCTGGCATATAGGCCCAAACCCCTCAGAACTGTGGAGTGGCAACCTAACTTTCACCAACCACTGGGAAATGCACTCCACCCTCTCTGTAGCCTGAGGGGGCCAAAATCTCCCTGAACAATGGGCTGGAATATCCACCCTCTTCAAATGCCAGGCAAACTCACCCTTTCTGCATACATGGATGGGGTCCCTTTCTTGACCCTAGTGATGTCTTAATTCTAGACCTCAGCTTCTATGGTTTTCCTCTTGAAGCCATTTTTTTCTTGAATCTCTCCCCTCTCTGTACTTGTTAGTCCAGGCTGACAGTGGTTTCATTGATACAGATCTTACAAAAAGCTTGTTGGTTTAGCACACAGGAAACAGGGGTCCGAGCCATCAGACAGTAAGACTGTCCACAAGTCCTTCCTAGATAACTGCATTTCCAATCCTGAGTGACAAGTTCCAAGTTTAGGTAAGTCTTCACATGGGGTACTGTCCTCTGGGGACTTGTTTTCTGAAAGCTTGGAATTTCCAAATCAGTCTCTGTTTACTTTGTGGCCAACAGTTTAGTTCTCATCCTATCTCTTTTCTCTCCCAGTTTGCTATAAGCTGCAAGGAGAAGCCAGGTTGCATTTTCCACATTTACTTTGGAAATTTCCTCAGCTAAATGTCCAAGCTCATCATTTTCAAATCCTGCCTTCCATCTAACATCAGGAGTCACTTTTTCCAAGTTCTCTGACACTTTAAAACAAGGATGACCTTTCCTCCAGTTTCCAATAATAATTTCATCATTTCCTTCTAAGGCCTGATTGGAAATAACTTTAGGGTCCATAATCCTATCAACAGTCTTCAGAGTAGTCTCAGCCTTTTCTATCAACTGTCTCACAATTCCTCCAAAAAATACTCCTTAGCCATTTATTAAACTGTTCGAGCATTTTTGGTAATCATAGCAGCATGAATCCACTATCCTGGTATCAATCTCTGTTTTAGTTTGCCAAAGAGCTGCCTATGCAAAGTATCAGAAATGTGTTGGCTTTTATAAAAGGGGTTTATTTGGAGTAAAAGTTTACAGCTCAAGGCCATGAAAAGTCCAACTCTAGGCACCATAAGAGATGCTTTCTCACCAGTCAGCTGCCACATGGGAAAGCAAGATGACTGCAGATCTCTGCTGAGGTCTCCGCCTTTCTGCAGCTATAGACAAACCTGGCATAGGGCTTGTCTCTTACCAGGCCTCCTTTCTCTGTCTTGATGGCTCTGCTTTCTTCCCAAGTTCAGCTGTAAGCTATCAGGCCTCAGCTCTTTGAGCCTCTCCTGGGCTTCTTTCCTTGCATCTTAGCTGTGTGCAGAAGCTTTCTCTCACATGGCAGGGTCAAATATAATATGGTGGATTCCTTTATCAGTGTATGTTTTTATCAGACCCAACAAGAGGGTAGAGACTCAACCTGAGTCACATCTCACTGATATAGTCCAGTTGAAAGGGTCTCACACCCACAGGAATAGATTATTTCACAAATATAATCTTTCTCTTTTTGAGATTCATAAAATAATTTCAAACTGCCACAGGAACTACTACTATTTATTCCATATGCAATGTGACAACAATTACCTATTTACTGAATTAAAATGTTTGGAATATTTTAAGAATTCCCTAAATTGGAATTCTTCACTTTCTCAAAAGTTCTTTATCCTTTCTGCTAGGTACAACAGAGACCTAAGTGTTCAAAAAGTATTTGTTGGGACAATTGGTAAAATCTAAATAAGGTCTGTAGATTAGAAGATATTATTGTATCAATGTTACTTCCCTGATTTTGATAAGTATACTGCAGTTATGTAGAAGAAGTTCCTTGCTTTTGGGAAATTTGTACTGAAGTGCTTATGTGTAAACAGTCAAGATGTTGGCAACTTACTCTCAAGTGGTTCAAAGGAAAAATAGATATACATACATACATATATATACATACACATTTGGGAATCTGAATGAAGGTAAAATGAGAACTCTTGCAACTTTCTGTGAATCTGATATTGTGTCACAATAAAAAGTTTTTTTATGTATGTGTGTATATATATATATATATCACTAAATGAATGAATGGCTGAATGAGGGTATGAGAACATGAATTAATCCTAGTGTCATCAAGAATCACAGAGTGAAATTATTAGACATCTGATATATGTGGTCCTCTCTACAACTCTTTTGTAGAATTTCTAAAGGACACTAAAGACATGGAATATTTATAAGGTAATAATAATGAAATAAAAAGGTGAATTTTCAGGTGCCTCATATTTAAGTGTCATGTCATTGAGATGGAAATCTTGTGTATATTATGAAGATTTTAACAGGTTTTAAACAAAGCAATTTTGATATGTCATGCTGCAAACACAATTACGTAAAACTGCAATCACTATATGTGATCAAGTAGGACAATAAGAAGTCATAGTACAACTCATGAAGCCTTTGCAATGTCCCAACTTTCTATGCTTTCTAGGCTTTTAACAGGGAATAGAGACATGTGTAAACCCTGTGAATGTTTTCCGTAGCTTGGCTGTATGTATTTAGTTTAATGTGGCTTACTGGAGTTTAACAAATTCAGCCATCAAACTATATTAGATTCTGTTACATTTCTTCAAAAAACTTTAAAGAAAGAAAGACTTCTAATCTTCTAGCCTCTTACTCTGGGCATTACTAACTCATTAAAATTTCATTCTATTTTCTAGTTAAATGTAGAATTGCCTATGTAGCAGATATTCTAAGAAACTACAGAGATGGTGTAACTGAATGGAAAACAGATCACACCAGGAAATATCTATACTTTTTAATATTTCCTTAAGGTATTCTGTGCAATTTGTTCTTGTCTGCAAGTTTGTCTATTTTGAAATATCAAGAGCTTTTGTTTTCTTCTTTTCCTGTTTTATTGTCTTAAAACAGCCAAATAGGCATCCAGTCAGAATCGTGTGTGTGTGTGTGTGTGTGTGTGTGTGTGTGTTTCTTTTTCTATCTAGCAAGACCCCTTTTCAAAGAAAGAAAAAAAATATGCCTAAATAAAAGACCCATTAATCAGTTACAAGAGTGTTGTACCAATTACTTCCCTACAGGGTAAACTTTTCATCTTTTAATGGCATTTTGGAATGAAATGGCCCTAACACGTTGGGAGTGTTATGCATGTCATATTTCAAATTCTCTCTTTTTTTTTTTGGCACTGAATAAGGCCTAATGTATTCATGACCTAATTAGAGTAATTTTTGAATAATAATTACCTCCTAGGGGAGATTTTTTCTTGATGCTATTCAGACACATTAACTAAAACAAGTGTTTCTTAATTTTTAAGTGTTTTTCTCACTATTGGAAGTATTTTTGCTTCATTTAAAATGGAAATTATATAACAGGAATCCCTACAGGAAATGAGAAGCACTTTGTTTTAGTTTTCTTGATTATTTCTTTTCTTGAAAATGCAATATTCCTGTCATGTTGTTGTTGCTCTGTGATTCTTTTCTTTCATTCTCATGAATGTGGCTGTATCCTAGAAAGACAGAGCACTGCATTAAAAAGAAAGCTGAAACAATTCAGGCAGCCCTTCCTGCCACTGTATCTCCATGTTTCTGAATTCCTTGCACAATGGTTTCATTCCAACCATTTCCTTTTTTAGGATCTTATCCTGCTCTAAGATAAAAATAGATGATGAGACACAAAAGGAAATAAATCTATTTTTTGGAAACTTATGCATTTTCCCTAGCTCATGAGACACTAGGGAATTTTATTTTGTTTTAGTTTGGATAAAACTAACACTTATTGTGTATATGTGTATGTATATGTATGTGTGTGTTTATGTAGATATAAGTACACACACAGACACACACACACATTTAAAGTCTACCTTTCCCCAAGAGTCCAGCAGACCTGGTACCATCATGCCTCTCACCCTGTCTCCACTGGAAGTTCATACTATCTACTTATCCATCTCCCCTTACAGATCTACCTGTCCCTAATCTAGCTCAGGTATTCACTCACTCCCACATTGTCCCATTTGCCCCTGGAACTCTCAGTCTGCCATCATTAACATTTCCCATATCTCTGAACTTCCCCTTTACCTCTTCATGCAACTAGAAATCTGCCCATCACTTGAGGATCCAGATAATGCAATATCTGTCTCAAATGGTGACTACATTTTTCTCATACCTAAACTAAGATAGGGCCTTGAGATTGGGTTGATGTATTTGCACCTTATTGCCTCTTTCAAAATCCCTAGCTCCTCTGAAGCTCCTCATTAGACTATATTATCTGCTACCACACTTTATTTCTAATCATATACCAAACTTCCATTCTCTACCATTCATGGATCATTCTAGGAACTGGCTCACTCTTTTTTGTTCTACATCTACTCTTGTAAAATTTAAACCTACCAATAACTTAACCACCAAAACTTCTACTTCAATAATCCCTCTCTCTTATATTTTAAATTCACTTACTCTGATATGTACCCTCTAACAATTTTTTGGCCCCATCAGGACTAATCCTTTTACACTGATGTCTTCACTCACTTCCTTACAATTAAGATGCCATGGTTTTTCAGCATAATCCCTCCCTTGCATAACATTATCACCTTCCCTGCTCCTCTCTCTCTTTTTCTTACTTGAGAACAAAACTTAGAACCTAATTAAATACAAAACACTGATCTTTTTGCACATTCATCCAAATAGCTGAATTTGGTTGGAGAAAAAAATCACACCACTACACTAATCGTACTTTAATTTTATGACCACAAATTTCAAGTGGACTTTCTGCATTACCTATCAATAGTGCTCTTTTTTTCTTAGTCAATTTCCTCTGCCACTCTATAAGGTAAAAATTTCAGAACTTTTCCTCTTTGTCAAATATCCACCCTTTCCCAAGCATTCCCATTTTCTTCCAACCTTCATATGCTCTTCCCAAAGGGAAGAGAGACAAGAGTTTCTGTTTAACATAAAAGGAGTTTGAAACTAAGGGTTGGGGGTGATAAGCAAGCAGGTTGTTTCCAAGTCTAACTTGGAGACACAGAGGTTCAAGACACAGCTCTGTTCCTATCTGTGTAAGCTTGGACAAGTCTTTAAACTTCTTTCTTCAACTCTAAAGTGAGAAAAGTGAATAGAAATTTCATTAGATCCCTTATAGAAATAAACAGAGACTTAAGTAGATGCTTGAAAGTTCTGTAAGCACCATGCCAATCTAGGTTGTCTAAGCCCTTGTCCATTGTTTATTATGAAGGCTGAGAGCAAGGAGAGGATGGCAAAAGAGGGTATCCAGAACCAAGAAATTGGGAAGATTGGAAACAGGAGGGAAAGATGAAGCTGGTCTTCTAAAAGTTTAGTATAATATCCTCAGGTGCCCCTCTACATATTTATTGTTTCAATTAAAATCTACTGATAGTGTTGGACATTACAGAGTCATTGTAACATCTGTGACAGATATTGTAATTAGATGGATTTCCCAGTGTCCTTAGTTGGGGAAGAGATTCTTCTGAGTGCTGTGGCTATTTTATAAAGAAAGTGATAAGGCAAAATATAGCCAAATGAAGGGAAAAATATTGAAACCTGAATGAGGAAGCAGAGGCAAGGGGCCTACTGCCTCTCCAAAGTTTTAAAATGAAGAAATTGTTGCCATTAGAGGCCTCAGTAACTGAATATCACAGGTTCAGGAATGGTTAGATAAGCAATGCAGAGCTTATGTTGGCATAGAGAACACCTTCCTACAAATTAGAAAAAGTGTCACCTCTGTGTGAACCTTAAAGTCTTTCTTCCAAGTGAATTACAAAAAGTGCCTCCTATATGTGTATTTGTTGACAAAGGAGCCCCTTTCACCTATGGATTGCCATTCCTTTCCCACCTGTGTCCCCAAGGATGAACTGCTTGGCCAGCAGGAGGAAGCGCTGGATCTCAACTCTCTTTAGTCCTCTTCAGCTGGATATTCTTGTGTAGGACACCACATACACATCCATAGGCAGGATCTGGTAGCAGTCTGTTATTTATGGATGCTAGTCTGCTATTTATGAATGTGTTTAGAGAAAATAGGAATATTCAAAGGACATCCTAGTCTATTTAAGCAAATATCTTGGAGGACAGTAATTGCTCCCCCAGTGCTTGTTCTCTATCAGGAACAGAGCACTGTGTGTCTAGACTAATTTCATTTAGAGTGGCATTTCTTATGTTGTTAAAAGTAGTGGAGGTCAGTTAACTTTACAATTAAAACCTATAGCCATCAGTGGAAAAAGAAAATTACTTAAAAAAAAATTGATCCTGGAACAATTAGATTGTGAAAGGGGAAAACAAAAAACAAAAACCTCAACACCTACCTTACCATATATACAAAAATTAATACAAGAAGGATCAAAGAATTAAACATAAAAGCCAAACCACAAAGCTTCTGTGAAGAAAACAGGATAGTGTTGTGACCTTGGATAGGCAAAGATGTCTTACATAGGATGGAGAAACACTAATCATAAAAAAAGGATAATTTGAGCTTCATCAAAATTTAAAACTTCTGCTTATCAAATAACTCCATTAAGAAAATAAGCTGTCAGCCACAGACCAGGAGAAAATATATGTATACATATATCTAACAAAAGACTATTTTCCAAAAATTTTAAAGAATTCTTGCAATGGAATAATAAAGAGATAAACAACCAAATTTAAATAATGAGTAAAAGACTTGAACAGCACATCATAAAATAAGATATATGAATGGTCAATACATTCATAAGAAAGCAATTGTCATCATTAGTCATTTGGAAAATGCAAATTAAACCCACAATTAGATACTGTTTCACACCTACTAGACGGGATGAAAGATTAAACTTTGAGAATGTTTAAACTTTGAGAACTCTCAGTTGCTGCTGTTAGGAGTATAAAATGGCACAGTCAGTTTGGAAAACCTTTTGGCAGTTCCATAGTTAAACATTTACGTAACTCGGTGCCCAGAAATCCCATTCCCAATAAATGAAATATATATATACAAAACATTTTTTATCAAGAATATTCATGGCAGCTTTCTTCATAGTAGCCTCAAACTGGGAAAACCCAGCAGGTTATAAGCAGAAGAATAGATAAGCAAATTGTGGCATATTCATACAATGGAAAACTACTCAGCTATAATAATGAACAAACCACAACAACATGGAGAAATTAAAAAAAAAGAAAACATTGTTAAGCAAAATAAGCCAGACATGAAAGAGTATGTACTCTTAGGTCCCAGTTAAATGATATTCTAGAACAGGGTAACCAATCTCTGGTGTTGGAAAGCAGAACAGTGGCTGCCTCTGGCTATGGACTGTGAATGGCCACCAGGGAACTTTCTGTCATAATGGAAATGCTTTACATCTCAAAGGGATGTAGATTACACAAGCTTCTGCATTTGTAAAAAACTGTCCACTAAGATCTGCATATTTAACCCCATATAAATTGCAACCCCATAAAACAATAAATAAATAGTAAATGACAGACATTGCACCCTCTCACAGATGCTTAAATGTCATGCACACTCCTGACGTAGAGGTTCTAGTCTCTATCTGGATGCTCAGCCACGTTAAATTGGCCAAGATGACTAACGAGGTTTTCATGCCTTCTGTGAGTCTAAGATGTGAGGTCTAAGGTCTTAGAGAATTCCAGCCCCGAGAACTTCCGGCAGACTTCTGATTTTTGAGCCTTTGAGAAAATGATACTTTAATATCCTAAAAACCTACAACATAAAATCACTCTGGCTACAATTGGCCTTGAAAGCAGAGTAATATGTGCACGTTGCATTTCTAGCCTGGGAAATGTCCAAATGTTCACATACACATGACAGATGGACCTTTGACATTTCAGAATCATAATGCCATTCTTTGAGGCCCTTAGTTTGGAGTTTCTAGTAACTTTCTGCTTCCCAGATACAAGCTTTATTCTAAGCTGATCTTCACGGCAGGCTTGCTTCTTTCTTGAATGTGGAGTTCTTACATGATGGGACAGAAAAATATAACTTTACAATTCAACTCATTATTAGTCAATAAGTACTTGAATACCTAATCTGTAAAAAATACTGTACTAAAACCTAAGAAAATGTCATTTTTTTTCTAGTGCCAGGCTATTTTCTATCTACCTTGAACAAATAAATAAAAGAATCCTATGACAATTTGAGATATTTTAATTGCTATTGAACTATACTATTCAGGGCTCTTTTCTGTTGTGAAATTTAAGTTTTATTAAACTGCCCAATCAATAGCAGTCCACTTTCAGAAGGGCTCAAGTACAGTTCTGGGGGATGGAAACAATATGCTCCACTCTGTCCTTCATGCTGATCTCTGATGACTGAATGGTTGGCACTGTCTGTGTACAAAAATTCTAACAAACTTACCAAGAAGTCTTGCAACACTGGTTGTGAATGCACAGAGCAACTTAATCATTAGGGTCTTCAATACCCACAGATAACTTTGCTCTTTTTTTGTAGAACTTCTCATTTAGTACTTAATACAGGGATAGTTTTTTCTACCTTACACCCATAATATAAGCTCATTCTAAAAGGTGACAAAGCCACAGTTTTAAAGTGCGAGTATCTTTCCCTAACCAAATAAGTTCAGTTCCTGATTTTGGATGAGAAAGGAAACAAGGGACACAACATTGTCTAAATCTATTCACTTTCCTAGTTTTAGAGAGCACACTCAGAGTGCAAGAAATATTTTATAAATATATAGCACTCTTCCATAAACCTGATTTTGAACAATGAGAATTTGGATAACTAGGATAAGTACATGAGGGGAAAGGGACTGTGACTTTATGCTATTCTTTTAGTTTTACATTAAGATGTTTCATAATACAAATCAGCTCCAATTTCTCAGCAGGTGTATAGCTATAAGGGCCTGAGTATTTATGATTCAGTCTGAAATTGCCATCATCTCTTTAGCTTATAGTTTAATTGCACTGGAAAATTCACTATCTTAATAGAGTTATAAGCAGTGCATGTGGATTATGAATTTATGTATATGGATTATGGTTTTATGCATTTGAGGGAGGAAAAAGCACAGATGGTTGGGTTCCATAAACTGCTTCATTCATGTATCAGATAAGAACAGGTACAATTCAGGCAGGTGGGATTGAAAGAAAAAAAGATGTGCAGATAAATTCATTAGATTCTGACACTTCAATAGTAAGTTAGCTTTTGAACTGTTTTTTCCTTGTTATATTATATTCCTTGTATTTTCTGGATGAATTACATTCAAACCAGGGGACACAACTAGGAACCTCAGGAAAAATATTTGTAAGCATACATTACAAACACAGCTCTTCTTGAATTTCCCTTCAAATGAGTGTACTATTTCAAGTGCATGTTGTACTAAGAATTTCCTTTTGGTCTAAAAGTATATGGTGCTGACCTTGTGAATGAGGGTAAAAGCAACATATTAGGAAGAAAGTTAGAAATAAGTTTCCACTTTTATAACAAGGAAGATTGGGGCACAAGAAGTTCAGAATGTTGTAAAGGAAACACATGAACTGTTTGGAAGAGTCAAATTGTGACTGAATTTCACTTTACCTTTGGCTAAAAAGAGAACTCTGTCCAAGGATTGAATAAGTCTAGTGTCCACAAATAGCCTGGTGTTGCAAGTCATATGTACAAAGATCCTGCACAAAGAAGTAGAGATTCCTATTCTTAAAATACCACTGAAGGTAAAACAAAACAAAACAAAACAAAACAAAACAAAACAAAAAAACACTTAGTAATTAATATTGAGTTACTAACAAGCTAGTCTCTTGGTTGCTCTGTATCCCCTGTGGCAATATGTATACTTAGCAGTTTGGGAATTAGGAGACTGTGTGATTTGGAAGTAAAGAGAACTGCCAATAGAGAAGCAGTTAGCTGGGAAACACACATTTCAGACTGGAGCCAAATATTTCACAGGTTACTGGACTGATTTTGTGGAAGTATTTAGATCTGTTATATTAAACAGGCTCAAAACTAGATTTGGGAAGGTTCATGGAGAAAGCCCATTTGCACAGCAGCAAGTTTTTACCATCACTTGTGTGTGCAGATCAGTTTATGTAAATACATAGCATAGTTCAGCATTTATTTCATCTACACATTTTTTGTACGTCCACTATCTATCAGACTCTAAGCCTTGCCCTAGACACTGGAGATAAAATAGTAAAAAGTGGCCCCTGTGGAATTTATATCATAGACAGGGAACAGAAAATTGACAAGTAAAATAATATTGATAGTATATAATTTTAAGTAATCATTAATGCTAGAAAAAAATGATCATAAAGCAGAAAAAAAACATGTTGATAGAGGATAGGCTGGTCAGGGAAGACCTCCCTAAGGAGTTGACACACAGATAGGAAAGAACGGGATGAGCCATGTAAAGTTCTGGGGGAAGATCATGTTAGACAGAAGAAATGATATCTGTCCACATGTTGAGGTGGGAATGAGCCTGACTTATCTGAGGACAGTAAGGAGGGCATCTTAGCAAAAGTAGGGTATCAATAAAATGAATTTGGGAAAAAAAATTCTCAGAATGATGCGGGCTAGGGGCAAGAATTCCCGAAGGCTCTCCTCAGGAAAGCCAAGCCCCCAGATCTGCGAAGGAAGGGACGCAGGGGCGATGGGCCCGCTCTGGGACAGGATCAGGACACGACTCGTCCAGATTCCCCTCAGACCGCACTTCCAGCGCCCCACACCTGGCCGGCCCAGGCCGCCTCTGGCGCATTATGGGTCGGGACACCCCCACAGCGGGGTGAAACCCCCCGCCCTGCCAGTCAGCAGCAGCCCTGGCAAACCGCCCGCCGAGGCGCCAAAGAGCTAACCGCGGAATGACAGGGCCCTCAGGCCCCGCCTTTCGCGGTGTTCCCGCCCTGTCGCCGCTCCATATTCCCATTGGCTGGCATCCTGTCAGTCACCCCACCCCGCCCCCTTGGGCCCCACCCTACCGCTGGCTCGATCCCATGCGCCAGCCGGATCGCATGTTGATTGGCTGCCGGGCGCTGTCCGTCATGGAGCAGGCCACGCCCTCTTTTGGGGCGGAGTCCCGGCACCCGGGTCAGACCTCATTGGCCCGCTGAAGTCGCGGCGCTCCTGTTCCCTCAAGCCCCGCCCAGTCCACCGGGTGTTTTGGGACGTGCGGCCACGCCGCCCTGGTTCGCGTGTTCCGGCTGTGAGGACGCGCCAGGACCCTGAAGTGCGGCGAGGGACATTGTATCTGCCTTGCGGTGCGAGCGGCGGCGGAGCGAGTGAGGCGCGCCACTCAGGACCACAGCCCGCGTCCTGGGCCAGCGGTAGCGGTGAGTTTGCGGACCCAACTTGGCGTCCCGGCGGGTGTAGGCCGGGCAGGGGCGCCCTCGGGCTCTGTGGGCGCGGGGCCGTGTGCGGGGCCTGCGGGAACCCCTATAAGCGCGGAAAAGTGGGGTGAGCGACCGCCCCTGTTGCGTTTCGGGAGCGCCAGTGCCCCGCACCCCGTAAAGTTCCCGCTCGCTCGCAGTGTGCGGGGGGCGGGCGGGGATCCCGCAAAGTTGTGCGCGGCGCCGCCGCGGGTCCTGTGCGCCTTCCGGGTGGGTTGGGGACTTGGCCGCGCCGGACTCGGGGCGCTGCTTCCGCGGGCGGCCAGTGGGCAAGTGGGGGGCGCGGGGTCCTGCCGGGGGTCCCGGCCCAGCCCGGCTTTGCTGCTGCGCGGGGCGCCGTGTCAGAATAAGAGTCCCAGGTCCACGCCTCGCCCTTCCCCACGGTCCTTACCCCCCAACGGTCCTTACCCCCCAACGGTCCTTATCCCCCCCCCCAGTCCTTACCCCAACCACGGCTCCTCCCCCCACGGCCCCTCCACCCCAACGGTTCCTTCCCCGGGCCCCCCCACGGACCACCCCACGGCCTCGCCCTCTGCCCTCCGTCCTCCCTCCTGACCCTCTGCGGTGCCCCGGGGTCCTTCTCCTTGCCGGCTGCCTCCTTCTCGAGCCCTGTGCTTCACATTTGCCTCAGAGCCAGGTGGAGGCCAACTTGCTTTCTTCTCCTCCCACCTGGAAAGGGTTTGCTCGGTGGCTGACCCTCAGCAGCTGGCTCTTAAAGGGGTTATTGGGAGAGGCAAATTGATCATGCCCTAGGGAAGTGCTCATGGGGGGGGTGCGTGTCTGACATCTGGTGTGTGCCAGGAGGGAACACAATGAATGGGGACCCCTCCCGGGAGGGGCCTAGGGATGCAGGTTTCTGCCCAGCCTGGGAGTTTTGCAGGGACCCCGACAATTTCCAAGTAAGAGTGTGTATCCAACCCCAGAGATCTTCATTTTAGGCACTTTGCTTTCTTTAGATCTAAGCCCTGGTGAGTTACTTGAGCCTTTAATTTTCTCTCTTCTTCCCTGTTTTACTTCTTTCTGCTTTCTTGGAGTACACAGGGCAGGTAAGATCTGGGGTCTAGGAGCCCATTCCCACTATGACCCTTCCTGGCTGTGTAACTTCACTTCTTTTTTAAATAAACTTTATTTTGTACATTTAATAATTGAATATATAAACAATTTAAAAATAAAAAGAAAACACTGTTGGATAAAAACATAACATTTCTCCATTAAATGTACCAGATACATATAATTTTTTTTTTTAATCATGCAATGTGTTACACAAAAGATTTGGTTCATAGTAACACAATCATACAGTATTTGTCCTCTTGTGTCTGGCTTGCTTTGCTCAACATGATGTCCTCTAGATGCATCCATGTTGTCATGTGCTTTAAAACTTCATTTCTTCTTACAGTTGCATAATATTCCATTGTGTGAATACACCACAGTTTATCCATTCATCAGTTGATGGACACCTGGGATGTTTCCAACTTTTGGCATTCGTGAATAATGCCACTATGAATATCGGTGTGCAGATGTCTGTTCGTGTCACTGCTCTCAGTTTTTCTGGATGTATACCCAGTAGTGGTATTGCAGGGTCATGTGGCAAGTTTATATTCAACTTCTTTAGGAACTGCCAAACAGTCCTCCACAGTGGCTGTACCATTCTGCATTCCCACCAACAGTGAATAAGTGTTCCTCTCTCTCCACATCCTCTCCAGCATTTGTGGTTCTCTGTGGCCAGGGAGGATAATTGGTGTGAGGTGTCAGTGATGGGGGATACATGGGAGGGAGCTCACCTGGGCATACATATAAGGCATGTAAGTTTGTTTAAATGTTCATGGGCCATTGCCGTGGTGGGTGGAGATTCATACAATAACTGAAAGAATGTCAAATTCCCATCCTGGGGAGCTCTGCCATGTTCTCTAATAGGCCAGCAAGAATCCCCCAAGTATAGGGGCAATGACTAGTGAAGGAGGATGGTCTCCTGATGGGCCCTTGATACTGATGGCTGTGTGTATGAACCTTTACTCTTCAAATTGAAACTTAGTATTACAGGGTGCCTAAGAGTTGCCTCCTGGGAACCTCCTTGTTGCTCAAATGTGGCGTCTCTCTAAGCCAAACTCAGCATATAAATACATTACCTTTCCCCCAGCATGGGATATTACTCCTGGGGATGAGCCTCCTTGGCACTGAGGGATTACTATCAAGCATCAAATCGCAATGCAACTGGAAAAAGACCTTGACCAAAAGGGGGAAAAGATAAAGAAGAATGAGTTTATATGGCTGAGAGACTTCAAAGTGAGTCAGGAGGTCATTCCAGAGGTTATGCTTATGCACGTCTCAGCAGGATCTCTTTGACAGCCAAAGTAGATACTACCCCAAATAGCGTGGCTCCTCCGGGCTCTGGAGACATCCAGACAATAGAGTCAGGGCAGACAGCTCAAGCATTTAGTGCCTTGCCAATGGGCCCTACTTTGGAATTTATGTTCCCCAGAGTGACAGAGTTGGACTCAGTTGTGGTTTCCCTACACATGGTTCTTCTGCCCTATTTGAACCTATAATTATTGCTAAAGTTAGCACTGCAGAGGCCTGCATGCCCTCCAGGTAGGTTGGGGACAGGCTGGGTGGGGCTGCTTCCGAGGGCGCCATGGGGGGGCTTGAAATTAGATAGTTAAATCTGCAAATATATTTATGGATGTACCACATTTTGTTATCCATGCACCAGTTAAAAGACATTGCTATTTTTTTTCCCCAGTTTTTGCTGTCATGAACTTGCCCAGGAATTATTGCGCGGACATGATTTTATTTGTCTTGGATAGATTTCTCAGAGTGGAATTAGCAAGAATTATGGTAAGTTTATATTTTTAAGAAACTGACCGTTGTTTCTCAAAATGTCAGCACCATTTTGCATTCTCACCAGAAATGTATGAGGGCTCCAGTTTATCCACATCTTTAACAGATGGTATTCTGTCTCTTGATTTTAGGCATTCTAGTATGTGTATATGATAACTGAAAGCAGATTTTAATTTGTATTTCCTTAGTGATGAAAAGAATTGAATGTTTCTTCTTTGGTAAATGTATATTCACATATTTTCCCATTTTTAAGTGCTGTTTGCCTTTTAAAAAAAAAAATCAATTTTATTGATACATATCAACAAAGCATACAATTCATCCAAAGTGCACAATCAGTGGTATTTGGCACAATCACATAGTTGTGCATTCATCACCTCAGTCTATCATTAGAGCATTTTCATTATTTCAATATTAATAAACAAAAAAAAAACAAATAAGAAAATCCATCACCTCTTGATCTCTCTATGCTTCCCCTGCTGTCCACAGCTCCCATTTCTGGCTATTTTTGCACAAATACTTTTTTCTTTCCTATATAAATTGATTTGTATTTACATTTTATATAAATGGAATCATACACTATGTTACACAATACATTTAGTTAATAGTAATGCAGTCTTCCTGTATTTGTCCTTTTGTGTCTGGTTTGCTTCACTCAGCATACTGTCCTCCAGATTCATCCATGTTGTCATATGCTTTATGACTTCATTGCTTCTTACAGTTGCATAATATTCCATCGTGTGACTATACCAAAGTTTGTTTATCCATTCATCAGTTGAGGGACACCTGGATTGTTTCCAGGTTTTGGTAATCATGAATAATACCGCTATGTACATGGGTGTGCAAGATGTCCGTTCATGTCACTGCTCTCAGTTCTTCTGGGTATATACCCAATAGTGGCATTACAGGGTTATGTGGCAAATCTATATTCAACTTCTTTAGGAACTGTCGAACAGTCCTCCCCAGTGGCTGTACCATTCTGCATTCCTACCAACAGTGACTAAGTTGTGTTCTCATTTTCATTTGTCTCAATACATTTACTGATTTCACTTGCAATTTCTTCTTTGACCCATTGATTATTTAGGAGTGTGTTGTTTAGCCTCCACACCACACATTTGTGAATTTACCTTTTTCCTGTTTGTTATTGATTTCCAGTTTCATTCCCTTATGATCTGAGAAGGTGCTTTGTATAATTTCATTCGTTTTACATTTATTGAGAGCTGCATTGTGCCCTGACACGTGGTCTATTCTGGAGAAGGATCCATGGGCATATGAAAAGAATGTATACCCTGCTGAGTTTGGATGCAGTGTTCTGAGTATGTCTTTTAGATCTAACTCATTTATCTTATTGTTTAAGTTCTCAATTTCCTTGTTGATCTTCTGTCTACTTGTTCTGTCTAATGATGTGAGTGGTGTGTGGAAGTCTCCAATGATTATTGTAGATGAAATAGAGATGTCTATTTCTCCCTTCAGTTTTGCCCAGAGTTTGACTCACGTATTTTGAGGTACCCTGATTAGGTGCATAGATATTTATGTCTGTTATATCTTCTTGGTGAATTGTCCCTTTTATTAATATTTAATGGCCTTCTCTATCTCTTACAATGTTTTGCATTTAAAGTCTGCTTTGTCTGATAGCTACCCCTGCTCCTTTTTGGTTATTATTTGCATGGAGTATCTTTTTCCAACCTTTCACTTACAGCTGGTTGGTATCCCTGGGTCTAACGTGGGTCTCTTGTAAGCAGCATATGGAGTGCTCGTGTTTTTTTTATATACATTCTGTCATCCTATATCTTTTGATTGGCGAGTTTAATCCATTCACATTCATTGATATTACTATAAATGCATTATTTATTTTCACCATTTTATTCTTTGTTTTTCATTTGTCATATATTTTGGTCTGTCTTTTTACTCTCTTGGTTATCCTTTCTGCTCTTCTTTCTTCTGTACTCCCCTCCAGGCCTCTCTCTCCTGTCTTTTTCTTTCAGACTCTAAGGCTTTCTTTAATATTTCCTGCAAGATGGATTCTTTATTACAAACTCTCCTAGTTTCTGTTTGTGAATATTTTATACTCACGTTCATATTTGAAGGACAATTTTCTGGATGCAGAATTCTTGGCTGGCAGTTTTCCTCTTTCAGTCTCCTAACTGTATCATACCACTGTCTTCTTGCTTCCATGGTTTCTGATGAGAAATCTGCACTAAGTCTTACTGAGCGTCCCTTGTAAATGATGGTTTGTTTCTCCCTTACTGCTCTTAGAATTTTCTCTTTATCTTTGACATTTGACATTCTGAGTAGTATGTTTCTTGGAGTACATCTATTCAGATTTATTCTGATTGAGGTAAGGTGGGCTTCTTGGACATGTAGGTTCATTTCTTTTATGTGAGTTGGGAAATTTTCAGCTATTTCCTCAAATACTTTTTTTACTCTTTTTCCCTTCTTTTCTCCATCTGGAACTCCTATGACATGTATATTGTTGCTTTTTGTGTTGTCATTCAATGCCCTGAGCCCCTGCTCAATTTTTTCCATTATTTCTCCGTCTGTTCTGTTTTGTCTTCTTCAGCTGTTCTGTCTTTGGTATCAATTATTCTTTCTTCTATCATTTCAAGTTTGCTGTTGTAAGCCTTTAATGTGTTTTGATCTCACCTATTGTGTCTTTCATTCCCATGAGCTCTGTTAATTTTCTGTTCCAGATTTCAAATTCGTCTTTGTGCTTCTTGATGTCGTTCATCTCTTTAGCCATATTGTCTTTCATCTCATTAATTTGATTTTAGAAATTTGTACGCTTCTCGTTAACTAGTTCTCTCAAATCCTGTGTCTCTTCTGGGACTTTGATATATTCCTTTTCCTGGGCCATGGCTTCCATTTTCTTAGTCTGGCTCATATATTTTTGCTGATGTCTAGGCATTTGATTAGGATGTAGTTTACTCAGATGCTCAATTTCTTTCTCTTTCATTGGCACTTCATGGCAGAAGGCTGTGTGTTACTGCTGCTCTTTGATTCTTTGTTTGAAATGGATCGTTAGTGTTGTGCCTGTTAGTTCCCAACCTGGGCTCTGGACTCATTAATGGGTTGCAGACCTGCTTCCTAGGGCCTTAGGGGGAAGCTATAAAGGCCAGAAAAAGCTTCTGTAACTTATTTATTTTTAATTTTCTCATGTGCACTACCTAGTTCTGCCAACAGATGTGACTCCATGGCAGCCGTCTCAGTTCAATCCTGGTTGGAGGGTTTTTAAAAAATTTTTATTTACTTATTTTTTTTCACATTATTTTGTATATTTAGTAATTGAAAATATAAATGATTAAAAACTAAAAAGTAAGCAGATGAATAAATACATTTTTCAATTAAAAACTGGATACACAACAATTTTTTTCATTCAAACAATATGTTACACAATATATTTGGTTCATAGTAATACAGTATTTGTGCTTTTGTGTCTGGCTTGCTTCACTCAACATAATGTCCTCCAGGTTCTTCCATGATGTCATATGCTTTATGACTTCATATCTTCTTACAGCTGCATAATATTCCATCATGTGAATGATTTGTTTATCCATTCATTGGTTGATGGACACCTGGGTTGTTTCCAAGTTTTGGCAATTGTAAATAACACCACTATGAACATAGGTGTGCAGATGTTTATTCGTTTCACTGCTCTCAGTTCTTCTGAGTATATATGCAGTAGTGGTATTGCAGGGTTACGTGGCAAGTCTATATTCAACCTCTTTAGGAACCTTCAAACAATCCTCCACAGTGTCTGTATCATTCTGCATTCCCACCAACAGTGAATAAGTCTTCCTATCTCTCCACATCCTCTCCAATACTTGTAGTTCTCTGTCTTTTTAATACTGGCCATTCTGATAGATGTGAAATGAGATCTCATTGTAGTTTTGATTTGCATTTCCCTAATCATTAGCAATGTTGAGCATTTTATCATGTTGTTTTTGTTTGCTATTTGTATTTCTTCTTTGGAAAAATGTCTATTCAAGTGTTTTGCCCATTTTTTACTCAGGTCATTTGTCTTTTTATTGTTGAATTGTAACATCTCTTTATATATCATGGCTATTAAACCCTTATTGGACATGTGATTTCCAAGTATTTTCTCCCATTGAGTTGACTGCCTTTTCACCACTTTGACAAAGTCCTGTGAGGTGCAAAAGTGTTCAATTTTAAGGAGGTCCCATTTATCTATTTTTTTTTTGTTGCAGGTGCTTTGGGTGTAAGGTCCAAGAAACCATCACTTAACAGAAGATCTTGAATATGTTTCCCTACATTTTCTTCTAGTAGTTTTATGGTCCCAGCTTTTATATTTAGATCTTTGATCTATTTTGAGTTGATTATTGTTTAGAGAATGAGATAGGGGCCCTCTTTCATTCTTTTGGTTATAGATATTAAGTTCTCCCAGCACCATTTGTTGAAGAGACTGTTTTTTTCCCATTAACATGGACTTGGTAGGTTTGTCAAAAACCAGGTGACCGTAGAGGTGAGGGTTTTTCTGGGTTTGCAATTCTATTCCACTGATCAATGCGTCTATCTTTATGCCAGTACCATGCTGTTTTGACCACTGTAGCTTTGTAATATGTTTCAAGGCTAGGCAGTGAAATTCCTCCCCTGTTACTCTTCTTTTTTAGAATGCTTTTGGCAATTTGGGTACACTTTTCCTTCCAGATGAATTTGGTAATTGCCTTTTCTTTTGAAATTAATTTCTTTTCTTTTAAAAGATACTTAAATTACATAAATGTTACACAAAAAATATAGGGAATCCCATATGCCCCATTCTCCACACTTCCCACACCCTCCCACATGAACAACCTTCATTAGTGTGGCACATTCATTGCAATTGCTAAATGCATCCTGGGGCATTAGTTCACATTGTAGTTTACACTCTCTCCCACACGATTCTGCAGGTTATGGAAAGATATAGAATGGCCTATATCTGTCATTTCAATGTCTTTCAGGGTGATTCCCAAGTCCCAAAAAGGGCCCCATATTATACCCTCTCCCTGTCCCCAGAGCCTCCAGTGGCCATTGCCTCCACATCAATGTTGTAATTTCTTCCATTGCTAGAATCACAATAAGTACATAGTGGAATACCAGTAAGTCCACTCTAGTTCATAGTTCATTCCTCAATCCTGAGCATTCTGGAATGGTGATGTCTACTCTACCTCTAATTGAGAGGGGGCTTCAATCCCATTCTGACAATGGATGAGATTCGGTTGCTTGCACTTTCTTGGTATGGTGGTTGTCAATCCTCACCTCCTTGTTAGTTGTCCCGGGTGAGTCCAGTGAACTGAAGAGTAGGTATTACAATTCTGCTGAGGGTCAGGGGCCAGTTGGCACATGGACAGCCCAAGGATTCCAGTCTCTTGGATGTATACCTACAAGCTCCAGCAACAAATACAGTTTTAAATAGAAGGGACAGATTAGCCATGTGTAAGGAAGCCATAACTGAGTCTAACTGTCACTCTCAGGAGCTCAAATTCCAAAGTAGGGCCAACTGGCAAGGCACCAAACTCTGGAGCTATCTGCCTTGATCATAGAACCTGCATTTCTCCAGAGCCCTCAGGGGCCCCACTATTTGGGGTAGTGTCCACTTTGGCAGTCTGTGAAATCCTGCTGAGATACGTATAAGCGTTACCTCTGGGTTGATCTCCTGACTCACCTTGAAGTCTCTTAGCCATATAAACTCATTTGTCTTTACCTTTCCCCCTTTTATTCAAGGTCTTTTTTCCAGTTGCATTGCTAGTTGTTGCTTGGTATTAATCCCTTGGTGTCAGGGAGACTCATCCCTGGGAGACATGTCCCACACTGGGGGAACGGTATTGCATTTCTATGCTGAGTTTGGCTTAGAAAAAGGCCACATTTGAGCAACAAAGAGGCCCTCAGGAGGCAACTCTTAGGCAGCCTACAACACTGGGCTAAGTTTCAATTTCAAGAGCAAAGGCTCACAGCATAGTCATCAATATCAAGGAACCATCAGTGAACCATCCTCCTTGCAAGTCATTACCCTGCACTTGGAGGACTGTTGCTGCTCCATTAGAGAACATGGCAGAGCTCTCCAGGATGGAAATTCAATATTCTCTCAGTTATTGTGTGAGTCTCCACCTACTCTGCCAATGCCCCATGAACATTTGAACGTATTTATATCTTATATGTATGTCCCGGTGAACTTTGTACCATATATCCCCCATCACTGACATCCCACAGCAATGATGCTCCCCTGCCCTATTTGTAACTCTTCTGTGATCCAAAACTTCTTCAAAAGTGAAGCCAATAGGACAACCAGCAAGATTGTGGCAGAGTAAAGAGCTCCCAGAATCAGCTCCTTGTATGGGGCAGTTTGTGATCACCCAGAGCTATCTAGAGCACTTGTTTGGAGGCTTCAGGTGGCCAGAAGTGCATCCTGGAACATCCTTGAAAAAAATAGAAGGAGGATACTGCCTATCTGAGGAGAAGATTCATAAGAAGAGCACTCCATGCCATGGAGGCTGGTGCCCATACTCCACTGGAGGCACAAGCCACCTCAAGAGCTGTTCCACAGCTGGAATCGGATGATCCACTTCCCAAAAATGGGGGAGGAAAGGACAGTTGGGCACCAACTTCAGCTACTGATTAGTAAATTCAGCAGGCTAAAGTATAATCCCAAGAACGGCCGAAGTTTGAATCTGTCCAAGTCAGAAAGAGGCAGGAAGCTGCCATCTTAACTCTGCGCCTGACTCGAGGGGAAGAGGGGCTGACTGAAATTCACAGTGCTGGTAGGCACCGGCTTCTTTCCATCTAGATCAGATTGCCACTCTAGCCCAAGCCCCAGGCCCACCTCAGGCAGGGAGGAAGCTAGGGGAAGCTGTGCCAGCCTCTCTGGGAAACTACAGGCCACACTGCAGAGGCTAGTGATCATCCTACTTTGTCAGTGCAGGCCACCCCAGGAGCTATTCCATGGCAGGAATTGGAAGCTCCATTTCCCAAAAATGGGAGGAGAGATGGTTGGCCACTGATCTCAGCAACTGATTAGAAAATTCAGCTGGCTAAAGTATAACCCTAAGAACAGCTAAAGTTTGAGCCTATCCAAGTCAAAAGGAGGACAGTAGCTGCCATTTTGACTCCACGCCCAGTATGAGGGGAAGCCAGGCTGACTGAAAATCACAGTCATGGTAGAGACTGGTTTCTTTCACCAAGATTGGCCTGCAGCCCTAGCCTAGGCTATAGCACCACTTCCAACAGGAAGGAAGCTGGCGGGCCCTGCACCAGCCTATCCAGGTAACTGCAGATACATTTAGCTGACACAGACTGAATAATCAGAGTTCTACTGGGGTAACTGCAGTCATCTTGGACCTGCACTGCGTATATCACTCCCCAGAACTGCAGCTCCATTCCCTCCCTAGGCAGGGGAGAATGGGATGTGAAGCTTCATCATTCTCTGTGGCAAGTAGAGTCTAGGCCTGCATGAGTTGTTGTATTCCACACAGCTGTGGCTCTGTCCCTACTCCTGGCAAAGGAGAATGTTGGGAGAAGCTTCTTTGGTCCTTGGGGCAATGAGGGCAGCTTGAGCCTCCACAGCTTATAGCACCAACTACCTCCTTGGGTCCTACTACACAACCAGCAAGGGAGAAAGGGCAGGAAGCCCTGAACTAAAGAGAAAAACTGCACCCAGAATAAATACGTCTAGTAAGCTGGATGCCAAGACACCAACAGAAATTTACAATCCACAATGTACAATTTACAAAATTTACAAGAAACAGGAAGATACGGCCCAGTTAAAGGAACAAGATAAGCCTCCAGATGACATAAAGGAGTTGAGACAACTAATCATAGATGTTCAAACAAATCTCCTTAATAAAATCAATGAGATGGCTAAAGAAATTAAGGATATTAAGAAGATATTGGATGAACACACAGAAGAATTTGAAAGTATACATAGAAAAATAGCAGATCTTATGAGAATGAATGGAGCAATAAATGAAATTAGAAATACACTGGAATCGTATAATAGCAGATTTGAGGAGGCAGAAGAAAGGATTGGTGAGCTTAAAGAAATAGCCTCTGAAAATGAATATACTGAAGAACAGATGAAGAAAAGATTGAAAAAACTTGAGCAAGGTCTCAGGGAACTAAACAACACCAAGAGATGTGCAGACATACATGTTATGGGTGTCCCACAAGGAGAAGAGAAGGGAAAAGGGGCAGAGCTTACCCACCACCTTTTCTAGCCACAGGGGTGAGCAACTCATGGCTTTCCCTTGGGCTGTTTGTCTCTTTGTCCAGCTCCCTCCTGAATGATGCCTGTAGCCTCCTGCTCTGTGGATTCCCAAAACAGCTCACTCAGCTAAAGCACTGTCCCCTCACTGCTGATCTTTGCAAAAGAGCTGAGCAGTGCCCACCTACATCAATACCATTTTCCCATATCAGTGTATCTATATTACCAATTTTTAATCTACTCAATGAGTAAAAGGGAAACACGAGAATGATGTCTCACCAAATGGAGAATATCAATAAAGAGCTAGAAAATATAAAATCAACAGATATAGAAATTCTGGAGTTGAAAAGTACAATCAATGATATGAGAACTACTCTAGATGTGGTCATCAACAGTTGTCTCCCTGACTAAAGACCTGAACAGTGCTCGCAGTGGCCTGGAGTGTGCACCTTCCTGTTTCAGTCCTTCCTCACCTAGATTGTGTCCATTCCAAAAGATGTAGCAGTGATAGAAGTGGTAGAAGTAGAGAATCCAGAAATGTCAGGAAGAAAGTTTTCATACTTTAAAACATTTCATTAAAAATGTAGAAAGAGAAATGGATCTGTGTTATTGGGAAAGCTATTTTCAATCTCACTTCTGTCTGTAAAATTTTTTATTTGTGTGAATACCAACAAAAAAAAATTCATGTTATTTTCAAGTACCAAGGTAATATAGGGAGAAAATGAGTAAGTGCAGAGTAATCCACGACAAATGAATGAAAGCTCTTCACTGTGATCTACATTATGTACTGAAATATACTTTCTTTTTTTTTTTTTTTCTAAGCAATA
>JAQZBX010033547.1:0-25543 GCA_029593785.1 Cabassous unicinctus | reverse complement strand
AAAAAAAAAAAAAGAAAAAGAAAAATAGCCAGATGACATCGAGTGCCTGGGCATGTGGGACAGACCACGTAGTCATCTGGACAAGCAAATCTCAGAATGCAACCTGGCAACACGTAAAAGCTTCGCATTCGCAGTCTGCAGAGGGTCCAGTGGCTTTCCAGGACAGTGACTCTCGGACCCAGGCTATTTCCATCTTATATCTCCATCATCTCAAAACATAACTTCCAGGCCCCTGTGGCAGAGGAAGAGAGAGAGCTGGCTCTCTACACACCAGGTCTTCCCTGCTTTAGCCCAGAAGGGACGAATGGTTCCACTCACAGCCCATTGGCCAGAATGAGTCACATGGCCCCAAACAAACCGCAGGGAAGGCTAGGAGGTGCAGGGGAGCCCATGGGGGGGGATGAAATATCTCTGCCACAGGCCATCACTGCCAGGATCTGGGGCAGGCTGTGTAGTGCCACGTTTTGGATAAAAGAGCCTGTGGCTCAGTGGTCGCAAAGAGCCCTGGGGTGGACTTGGTGTGGCTTTGCCCACCCCTGGCTGGGCGACTTGGGCAAGTCCTTGATCTCGTTAAGCCTTGGTTTCTTCTAAAACGGGGATAGTGAGAGCTCCCATCTCCCAGACTGATTGGGATGTGTGTAAGAGAGCTCTCTGGACTGTTGAGAACTCTTTGAATACACATTTAACAATGTTATCTATGAAATTACCTATATGTTCTTTAAGGTTCAAGGCAGCCCTAAGATACACATTCTATTTCTATTTCCCCCGTCTCTGTTTCCTGCTGGTGACTCCAGGGGCTAGATTCCATCTCATACTTTTCCACCAAACTTCCCAGAGCAGAAAAGAAAGTGGCCAGGACCTAGGCCCATTAAAGCAGTCCTCCTGAAGTATCTTACTTTTCTCAACAATGCCTGTGAATTTTGCATTCTACTACCTAACATACATGGGCTTGTCTTATGATAAAAAATAATCCTATTCTTTCTCGCCCAGGGCTTCTACTAAAATGGCAGCTCCAAGAAGATGCCCCAGGTTTATAATCAGCTTCCCCGGCCCCTGGAACCATGCCCGTGGGGGCATCTGGGAGCATCTGGAAACTGGGGTCACAGCTCTTCAATCACAGCCTGCCCCGGGTATCTCACAGAGTCTCCCTGCAAAGAGACTCCCAGCTCTCCTGGGTCTCGGTGGCTCCGACGGGCACTAAATAGATCCTGCAGTGAGCCAGTCCCCCTGCCCCCCACCCCCAGTCCCAGCAAGTAAATCGTCCCTGAATTAATCAAAATGCTTGCACTGGTCCGAACTCACCAGGGGCTTCCTTCAGCAGCCACTTTGTGTTCAGTAGATTAATTGCAGCTGGGGGAGGGGAGGGAATCCATTTTTAGAAAATCATTACTTTCAGAAGGAGAGGGGGGCCTTCTGGTTGGGGGAAAACTGCTGAGCTGGCAATTCAGGCCTGCTGCTGGAGCCGCCAGGAAACCTGGGACTGTGCAGGCTGCTCCCAGCTCAGCGGGGAAGGCACCACGTGGGGCTGGAGCAGGGTGGGGGTTGCCCCAGCTCTCTCCTTGGTTCCCCAAATCCAGGGCTCCCCAAAATTCCAGCCCTCCAGCCCTAGCTGCTGCTGACCTTTTCTTCCTGTTCTGGCCTGAGCTCAGCTATTTGCTGGAGCAGGAAGGGGTCACCCCAATATTGGCTACCCCCACTGTCTATTGATAAATTTTACTGTCTTCTCTCAGCCCAACTTCCTATATGGTACACTGAGGACACTGTCAGCCCCTGCCCACAGTTCCAGGGGAAAAAAGAAGGCTGGGGACCCTGAATCATGTTTGCCTTGAATTGAGCATCTAATGGATTCTCAATCTATTGTTGTTTCTATTACTCAGCAAACAGATCTATATGAAATCACCATTTTGTAGGTCAAAATGGTCAGATATCAGCATCCTAAATGGTTCAACTTAATTGTCATATGCCTAGCCCTTTACATATATGTTCTCACCAATCCCTATACGCGCCCCACGAGGCAGGTATAAAATGCCCATTTTATGTTTCAGAAATTGAGGTTCGGAGAGGTTAAGTGAACTTGCCCAAGGCAGGACTCAAACCCAGGTCTATCCGGCTCCAAAGCCCACACATTTTCCACACCATGAGTCACATCCTATTTCATGTCAGGCCCCCCACCCCATGCAGCCACCATCAAGAGCTGTGCTTACCATTGTTGGATTGAGAACACGCAGGTTAATAGAAAGCTCCTTTGCAAGCTGAGCATTGGGGCTTCACTGACACATCAGGAAGTCTGCTTTTGCTGGAGGATTGGGTGCAATTCCCCCACCACCCGCCATGGGCTGGGTGCGAGGGGGTCTTGGGCACTTCACTCACCTATTGGAGGGTCCATTTCCCCTGAGTCAGATAGTGCCTACCCGTGTCTTGCTGCCAGGGAAAGGCCCTTGTTAAGCTGGGCCCGTGTGTAAATGTCAGTTGTTTCTATTACTCAGCAATCAGATCAGCGTGGTCCTTCCAAAACAGAACTTGTTTTAGAAAAAACATGCCCAATACAGTCATCCCTGGACCTAGCCCTGCCCAAAGAGATTAGATAACACAGAGGTTTTGAAATTTGACTTCTTACCAGTTGGGGGATCTTGGGCAACTTAACCTCTTTGAACCTCAGTTTCTTCATCTGTAGAATGGAAGTGATGATAGGACCCACTTTTAAGGTGGTTACAAGGATTACGTGAGACAATCCCAGTGTAACATGCCTGGAACACTGCCTGCACAGGACTCAATCAGTGCTGGCTAGTATTATTCCTAGCCCACGCTAAGCCCACTATTCTGCCTCCCCCTCCCTCGTTCATGGGACAAGCCCAGTCTGAGCACAGAGTTAGGAACTGTTAGGGCACCGGGTCCTAGCGGGGCCACCACTGAGATCCCAGAGCGCCAAAGGCTGATGGTTCAATAGGGAAGGCAGAATCCTATGTCACTGACAGTCCTTTAGGGTAGATATTTTAAAAGAGGAGAGGCTTCCTGGAGAAGTTGTGGTCTGAGCTGCATCCTGAAGAACAGCCAGCCAATCCAAGAAGGGGCTGGAAAGACCTTGTGATGGAAGTACATAAGTGAGGCGTGTTCAAGGAACTGTAGATCACCCTGCATGCCTGGGACAAAGGGTCTGTATGTGTGGACGGGGTGGTGGTTAAAAGGTGAAGTTGGCAGAGGCGATGGGGAAAGCCATTTGGCCTAGAGGAAGGAAGACCAGGAAGAGGCTAGAAGGCACTGAAATAAGTCATACTAGTGAGGATGGAGAAAAGGAACCTATGTGAGAGACAGTAGCACTTCACAACCATTGGTTGAAAGAGGCACAGCAGACAGGATTTGGTTTTTTATTACACGACCGGGGGCCAGGGGCAAGGCAGATGGGAGAATCCACGTTCTGTCGGAGCAGCGGAGGCTGCCTACAGCTGGGGGTGGATGAGGCCACCAGAGCAACGGCCTGTCCAGGGAGAGGGCGTGTCTGAGAAGAGGGCCAAAAGCAGAATCCTGTACGATGCCCTGAAATTTGAAGGGTGAACTGAGAAGGAGCAGTCAGAAGGAAACCAGGTGGAAGACTTGTGTCCTCTCCCACCTTCACTCATCTAAATGACACCTGGGCTGAAAGTCCCACCCCATCTGCGAGCACCTGTGGCCCCACTTCTCCGCTTTTCCTGAGTGTTCACCTCATTCTGCCTTGTGCTGCTGAGAACTGTCTCAGGCTCACTTGATCCTCCAGGATCACTTGAGGGCAGGGCCTGGGTTCACAAGTACCCCTTTGCCCTCCAGTACAGTCTTGGGCACCCCGAAGGTGCTAAGCATTTTTGGCTTGTGGGGTGACTGTCTCTCTGGCAAAGTGCTGAAAGTGGTGGTTGCCAGCACCTGCGTGCTTCGGGCAATGGCCAAACTAAGCATTCCTCTTTCCCAGCAGACCCAGGGTCAGCCGTACCCCCCACCATCCCACTCCCAGCCTCCTGAGCTGGAAAGTTAATCCAGGGTAACAGAAGAAGACCCAAAGGTGTCTCTGCAACAGCTTCTGCCTCCAGAATCCAGAGGCCTTGCCCAAGCAGCAGGGCCTGGTTGGAGTGCGGCGGCCCAGCTCCTCCCAGTGCTATGGTGCTACAGGACCACCCAGGACTCCACCAAGTGGACCTCCCCACAGAGCATGGACAGGTGAGTGAGAGCCAGTCAACCAGGCTCAGACCCTCGGGCAAGTCATTAAACTCTCAAAGCCTCCAGTTTTGCAAAAAGTCCTAGTGAAGATTAAATAATTCCCTTAAACGCTGAGCATCTAGCATCATCCTGGCCCCTAGTTAAGCATTCAATAATTAGTAGCTATTATCATTATTAAAAAGCTCCCTGGCATGCTGATGCAAGTTGAAGCAAACAAAAATGACTTTGACAGCTCTAATGGAGCACCTTCCATCCCCACCCCTCCTCCGCCACTACCACCTTGGAGTTAATTAGAACCCTCTTTGGGTGTTTTCCAGAGATGGGAATTTACACTTACTCTGGGTTATAGAACTGGAACAAACGGCGGCAGGTTTCAGTTCAACTGATAAGCAAAAAACCTGCTTCAAAAGGTAATGAGGTAGGTGGATGTGGCGTAAGTGATTGGGCTCCCATCTACCATATAGGAGGTCCAGGGTTCAGTTCCTGGGGCTTTCTGGTGAAAAGCAAGCTGGCCCATACGGCGAGCTGGCCCGCGCAGGAGTGCTGGCCCACGCAGAGAGCTGGTGCAGCGGGATAACACAACAAGAAGGGACACAGAAGAGAGACAGTGGGAGATGCGGCAGACCAGGGAGATGAGATGGCGCAGGAGATTCAGCACCTCTCTCCACTCCAGAAGGTCCCAGGATCGGTTCCCAGTGCCTTCTAGGGAGAGGACAAGCAGACAGAGAAGAACACATGGAGAGCGGACAGTGAGTGCAGAGCAACGACGGGGGAGGGGGAGAAATAAATAAGTAAATCTTTAAATAAAAAAAAAAAAAGGTAATGAGCTCCCCATCACCTCAGATGTCCACACTGGCCCAGATGACCACTTGGTAGTAATGCTCTGGGTCATAAATCGAAATGTATTAATATCTCTTGCTACACAATTGTATTAGAATTCCCTTTAACAAAATGATGGTGCTAGAAGGCTGTATAGTGCTTTCTGTCTTTATTTGGCAAAATAAAAAGTTGACAATTCTATATTGTCTCTCCAAAAAGGTTTTTGAATTGTACCAGATTGTGACAGCCAAAATGTTACAAACCCCCACTTAGGAGGGACCCCTTTCTGGACAGCAGGGGGAGGGCAAGCATGAAATATGGGCCCCTTCTGGATCTAATGTTTGAGAACCCCCTGACATAAACTCCTGCGTGAGCCAACTGCTTGGTGCCCAATTTGGCCCCACCTCTTGGGCAAGATACCCTGAATTTTAAACCTGATTCAACCTAGGCCAGCTCCATGAGCTGAAATCCCAGGGTGGCTGTCACGAAGGCAGTACTTTAGAGGCACCAACAGCCAGTGTCGCTAGGGCTGGGCCGGGTTTGAGCTGCAGCCAGATAGTGGCCTGTTGAATTAGAGCACTTGGGAGGGACCCAGCAGCCGGCCTGGACCCTCTGACCACCCTCTTCTCCCAGGAGGGCCTCAGCACTCATGGAACGTGTCCTGGAATCCAGCCTGGGACAGGCATGGCAGCCTCAGGGCTTAATGCCAAGTGAGGAGTCAGCAGAAGGGAACCGTACCCAGGTTCTTGGGACTAAACCTCCCCAACCCAACCCCCTTTCCCAGTCACCTAAGGGCTCTGGGAGCTCTGACAAACCACCTACCTTTATAACACAGGCTCCCTGAGGTTGCCCCCCCATCACAAACTGAGGCTACCAGGCCGCTACACCCCGGGCTAACTGGCTAATACGGAGCCCGGAAGCTTGTCGTCACATCTTCCCAGCATGTGGGGAAGCCCTAGGGCTGCCCTGGGTGCCTCCCTTTTGTGGCCCACCTCTCCTTCTCCACTGGGCTGGGAGACCCCACCACCACCAAATTCCGATGAACGCCCCTCCCCGCTCCCCTCCAACCAGAAGAAAAAGGAGCTGGAGGACAACATGGAATCAAGTATACATTTTAAAAATTGTTTAATGGAACATAAACTCCTTTAGAAAAACATTCAGCTAGGTGATAACACCCATAGAAAAAAACACCAATCTCGTGTTTATCTTTTTTAATTTGGCATTTGTTATTTGCATTTATATTAAAGCAAAGTGCATCTTTCTTTATTTTTCTTGTTTATACACATTGCACAATACATAAATAATGATGCTTATAAAACGTCTTTATATTTACAAGTAATAATATATTTATATATAACATAAAATACATTTTTTCTTTAATAAATCTCAGGTCTTTTTTTTTTTTCAGGAGTCCTTTCTCTCTCAAAGCACTACAATGCTAAATTTCCAATGAGAATGCTTCTCTTGTTCATTTAAACCTTTGTAGTTAGAAAAATAGCTTATGTTAAAGTCTAAACATGCTCATTGAGCTAAGAACAGTGTCAAAGTATCATACGAGTGTATGAGTTGTAGAAGAAATGAAAGAACAGTTAGGTGTCAGCCTGGGGTGGTACCTTGGGTTCTGGCGGACCAAATCCTCCTTGGTGGGGAGGGGGCTGCTGAGAAGTCTCCCTCCAGGGATGCTTCCCTCACTGGTCTAACAGCAGAGCGCAACACACAGGCTGTGGAGGGGAGCAAAGTGCTGAGCTGGTTTTCTGAGTCTGGGGGAAACCTGACGTAACCGGGGCCAGGGAGAGGACGAAGGGCCTGAGAGGGCGGTGGGGGGCAATACTGTGACAGGGCTGCCCCGGCAGCCCTCGGGAGCCCCTCTCAGAGCTATCCAGGAGCAGACGGCCAAAGACGACACGATAATGGCAGCGGGGAGGCAGGAGGGAAGCAAGACAAGGATGAAAGCAATTGGTTCTGGTTGAGACCCTAGCAGGGTTGCTTCTAGGAAGCCTGTGGATAGGCCCGTGTCCGAGAAGGGGAGAGGCGGGGCGGGGGCTTCCCCAGGCTGGGGCCAGAGCCTTGCTCCTGGCAGCTGCTGGAACTCCCGCTGCCAGCTTACCCAGGTACTGACTCTGCCCCACCGAGCATGTCCAAAGGGCAAAAGAGACACAGCTTGGGGCCACAAACCTCTCAGCCGGGGACAGCCATAAGAAACACAAAGAATATGCCGTTTCCCCCATCTGTCATTCACACACACAGACACACACTCACAGACACGCACGTTCACTCACATGCACACTTCTGACAAGGGAAATGATGACCCAAAAGTTAAGGACTGCTCCCCATCCATACACTGTGTTTGGTGGTGGTCTAATTTTTGCTTCCCCTTCCACAATGGGGTGTCCTGCCAACTTGTACTAACCTGCCCCCAAAAAACTCCCCAACAATTCTTTTCATAAGCTATTTCTCAAAGATGAAAACAGAACATAACATAAACGGGGGGTGGGGGGGAAGGGGACGGGACGCACAGGGGACAACAACAACCAAAGAGTTTGCATGAAAAGCAAGCACTCAGGAGGAAAATATTAGCAGCAAAGTAGTTTGAATGTGGCCTGCTCGGCTCACGCTCTGTCCTCTTCCCACGTGGCTACCGGCCGTTGAAGATGACCTCCAGCCAGCACGGGCAGCTGCTGATGAACTGGCGGGTGTAGCACTGGCCCCAGCCCTTCACGAAGCTGATCTGCACGGTGAAGCCAGTCCACGGCTGCTGCATGAACTCGTGGTCGTTGGGCCGCTGCAGGCTGTACGCTTTCTCGTAGTCAAAAGCCTTGATGGAGAAACCGGGGAACACCTTGTGTACCAACAGCGTCCTGGAGTCCGGGTTGTCCAGTGTGGCTGACTTGATGAAGATGGGGTAACTGCTGCGGTTGTACACCCACACGCCATCCACTTCCCGCGTGAGCTGGATGCCACAGCCGATTTTGCTCCGCACTTTCTGCACCAGCTGACTCTTGTTGTCCGAATTGAGCTGTCCAAGGCAAAAGCCATTCCCCTGAGGTAGATCATAGAAGATATCCAGGGAGGGCTCCTGGACACAGTAGAGCCTCCCCACTCTCGTCTTCTCCTCCCAGTATGCCACCACGCACCAGTGTGACCGATCCCCAGGCTCCAGAAGAAGTTGGGAATCTACGAGACAAAATGGTGGACATTTGGATGAGAATTGGCATTATCCTTTTTCTCCCAGGATCAAGACACACTCCTAACCAGTCCCTTTCTCAACATGAGGAGGAGGTGATGGTGGTGGTGCTGGACATGCTGCAGGCTCTGCAGTCCTCCCGCTGGGGACTGCAGACCCCAACGAGCTGGCAAGAGAGCCCTGCCCTGCCTTGAAGCTTGAGGCTCGCTGGGAGCCCCTTCCCTCCACCCCACCCCACAGGACACCAGCACCCACCTGGTCAAAGCAAGCCCCATCCCTGCAGCACAGAGGAGCCAGGGGCTCCTGGTTTTAGGGCTAGAAAGGGCCTTAGAGATGGCCTGGAATTACAGGTCTTTAAACTGGATGGGACTCTGAAGGCTAGCCGCTCCAAGCCCTTGGCCTCCCCAGGAGAAAACTGGGACCCAGGAAGCCTGGTGGTCGGGAGCCAGTTGATGACATGGTCAGAACCCAGGTCTCCTGAATCTGGGTCTGCCTGCCATGTGGTCTCTGCTTGTCACCCAGCTCCCAAACCAGTGCCTTCATCCTAAGGGAGCTCTGGCTGGCAAAAATGGGGTGGTAAGGGGCAAAAATATCTCTCTTCCTAAGAGAAAAACAACACTCAGTTGGTCAGCAGCAGCTCTGTACACAAAGGGTGAATTCATGCCACAATGCCAAGTTGCAACGTGCAGACACCTTAACAGCTTCCTCAGGCCCAGACAGAAGATTATGTGTTTAAAATGGATGCAACCATCCTCGAAGGTCCCCTCGCTGCCAGTACACACCCCCAAACCATCCCAGAAGACCACTCGCCCCTCTCAGTCCCCAGAAGCATCCTGACTTTGCACAGTGGGATGTTGTTCTCCGTCGGCGTCTTGCTCCCCCCTTCCTCCATGCCCTGGAAGCCCCACCCCAGCTCTCCTAGACACGGTTCTTCCCCCAGGCAGCCTGGGGGACGGGGCTGGAAAGGTGATTCTCCTTGACAGGCGCTCTAGGTTTTTCAAAAGGGGACCCCACGGGGGGGAAGGGAGCCTGGGCGGCTGTCATTCCGACTCCCCCTTAAGCTGGAGCCAGCAGGGGTAGGCCTCAGACTGGGAGCCATAAATCTCCCCAGCCCAGCCCGGCTGCAGGAACGCTGTGGTTTGTGGCGGCAGGGTGGAGACCGGAAGTCTTGTATTTGTTAACAAAAATGGGGAAAGGCAAGGGGAAAAAGAAGAGGGGGGAAAGCCCAGCGACAGAGGCCTCATCCTGCCCTTCCCCACAGCCCTTCCTTCTCACTCTCTGGTGGGGTGGAGCGTCAGGTGTTTTGTTTTTTGGAACCACTGGACTAAGAGTCAGTGGCGATCGTTCACAGGGGGCTGGAGGTGAAGTGGGGCGAGGGACCCCCTGTCCTGCCACCCAGCAGGGGAGGTAGCCCAAGTGCAGCACAGCACATCGGCTTCTTCCAACTTTTACAGACATGTTAAGACCTGGGAACCAGTCAGCTCCATTAACTTTTTTTTTTTTTTTTAAAGAAGAAGCCAGTCTCGAATCGAGGCGTCCTGTGAATAAGTCTGAATAAATGCGCAACGTGCGGCTGGCTGGAGACACGCCAGCCCACGAACGCACTCGGGCGACTGTCCTCTACAGACACTCCCACTGGCCTCAAATGCTGGCCCCAGACATCTACACAAAAGGGGAAGCTTATGGCTCAGTCCTGTCCCTCGAGCCCCACCCTGCTGACAATCACCACCACAAAGCTGGCGGGCTCCCCTCCCACACGCACCTACCCATGTGAATGGCTGTGGGCGTCCACGAGTGTGAGCACACGTACAAGTGTGGCCCATGGGAGGGTGTGCATTTAAATGCATGTGTTTGTGTACGCGCACACACTGGAACATATGGAAAAACAAGAGAGGGACTCCAAGCAGAAGGTGACTCATCAGGCATTAACTTGTTTCTGCAAAGTATCCATCAACTGCTAATAAACTCGTGAGCGCTGGCAATCTTTGAACTTTTGTGCCGAGGGAGTTCAGTTCTGAAGGCTCCACCAGAGACCCACACGTCCATGTGAATAAGGATAGTTCTGGCATGCAGTGAGGTTGGGGAGGAGAAAGTCCTCTTCTGGGTGACCCAGGGCATCCACCCATTTGGGGGAGGAGGGTGTTTTGAACTGTAAGAAGCTCTCATATATTTCTAAACTCACAATAACAAACCTGGCCAGGAAAAGAAGATTCAAGGAGTCTGAGGGGGCGAGAAGGAAGGTTGCGGAGCTTTGCAATCCTTTGTTTCATGCTGCTCAGGCCACTGAAACCTGGCAGGACTAGCAGAGCGGGGAGGGGGGTAGGATCCAGCTGCCCCATGCCAGGGCCACCCTTCACCCCCTCCTGCTCTACCTCTGGAAGGTGGGGGCCACATCTGCCAGGCGGGCCTCTCGGGGCAGAGGAAGCTGGACAGGGGCTGGGGCCTGAGGTCGGCTGGACTCCTCCCAGTGGCATGGGGGAGTGTGGGGATCATTCTGGCCGCTTTCTCTTTCATCTGTGCAGCCCGCCAGTCCACCCAGCAATTTGCTGCCAGACATCCCCTGGAAAAAGCCTTTTTCTGCTGAGGTTAATGGCCCAGCCCAGATAAATGGCAGCGTGTGGGTGTCCCTGTGTGCGAACAAGGCCCCAGAAGGCCCACTTGGAGCCCTAATCTACCACAAGACCCCTGCCTGCCCCTCTCCTCCCCTGGCACTTTAGACCATTCCCCAGCAGTCGCCCACCCACCTGATATGGCCCCCGCTGCTCTCCTAAATCCTGCCTGGACACGTACTCTCCAGCATTAGCAATAGTGAAGGCCCTTTAAGGCAAACCCTAGTGTTCACGACATGCCTTCTGGGGGCTCAGTACAATGCACCCCCTTCTTTGCCCGCAACTCCCATTCATGTGGACTCCTCTCTGGGAAAGGCTCAGAGAAACACCGTTCTCTGGATTGGGTAGATGGCCCACAAGTCTCCCCACAAGGCTTAGCTCTGAGGGCTTCCCAAGATACACCGTGAGGCCCCACCCCAAAAAGTCTCCCGACTACTACAAGGACCCAAGAGTCATGGAAACCCAACTCTGCCTTATCGTCGTGACTGATATTTAACCTCCAAAGGCCAAAATTGCTGTCATTTGTTCATTTCCCTCAAATTATAACCTTTTCCAGTATGTTCAGTAACTTCTCCCACTCCCCAGAAAACTGTACAAGGTCTTGTTTTTGAAACTTTATGTGTTCATTTTAAAACATCCAACAGAAAAGCTGTGTTGTAAAAAGTGAGCTAATCAGATGCCTGAGCACAATCTTTTCTTTTTATTACGGTGTAGGGAATTTGGGTAGCAACACTAGAAAAATGCTGAATCTGCCTAAAATGCCTTTAAGGTGTTTTTCCCCCCTTCCCCATTTCCCTTAAAGCATAAAATTTAAACCTTTAAAGGGAAAGAAAGGGGAGGTGGGTGTTGCGAAGGGGACGGATTTCGCCTTGTGTTTGCACTTGCATTAGGAGAGACTTCTTAACAAGGAGTTCGCTGCCTCTTACAAAGACGTGTTTACATTACCCTAGTCGTGAATGAGCAGAACAGACCCTTCCAGAAGACTAGAGGCTCATGAATGAGTCTCACACCTGGGATCTCAATGGCACAGGGTAACCAGACCTCAAGGCCACATTTAAGGTAAGCAAGGAACTTTTCCCCCCTTTTCACTTTCAGTTTGATGGTGTAAGCTAAGAAAGAGGAAGGGGGGGTGGTGGCCAGGAACAGCCGAGTTCAGTGCCTCAGTGGAACCATTTCTGTACTCCAACTTTTGGAGTCAACCACAAGGCCAGAGAGGTAGGGCTGCTCTGAAAACACCCAGCTGGGTTCTGAGAACATGGACATGCACACGTGGGGCCATCTGCGTGTACCTGTCTGTACCCACATGCACAAACGGGGTGCTGATGCGGGGGGTCTCCAAGCCGGCACAGCTGGAGCCATCACAGCTGGCATCCAGAGGGTAAATGTACCCACCTGGAGGGGCTGGGGAAAAAGACGAGAGAGGAGGGGGTCTCAACCTGCTCTCAGAGCTGTCAGGCACTTGGATTAATAGGGTTATTTCTCTGCCAAAGTCCAAGGATGGAACCAGCCTGTGAGCCCCCTCCCCAATGGCCCAGCAGCACAGTAGGCAGAGGATGGAGAAGTCAGGAAGGGAGCCGGAGCAGAACGGCTGCCCCACACAGCCTCTCCGTGCCGACGAGGGCAAAGGAAGGGCAGAAACATAGGCACAGAAGGCTTAAACCCAGCAACCCTGAAACGCAAACATCACCACGCCTCGCCTGGCAGCGGGTCCAGGGTCCTCCCTCCTCGGGACCCAGGCGCCACCAAGGTTGCCTCATCCCGCCTGTCCTTCCCCCGCCATCAGATATCTCAAAGGTTAAGAGCACAGGCAACTCTGCTCCCCACCCTGGACAGGAAGTCAGCTGTGTGAGATCAGCCGGCCCACTCCCGAGTCAAAGGCTCACAAGTCCACCGAGACAAAGGGGGACCCTGTGCCAATTCATGCAATCCATTCTCGTGCCCCCCAAAAATCTCAAGGATCTTTGTTGGTCTCTTATTTTCAAGAGGCAAATGACCAAAAAAGAAAACAAACACATCAAACTTGTTGAGGCAAGTTCTGGGGTCAGCTCTAATCTCCCATGCAGACAAGTTCATCCAGAACATCAAAAGGTCACCCCAAGGTCTGCCCGATTCCTTAAGCGACTAAGTAAGGCAGGGTAGAGCAAGTCACCCATGAAGGCTGAAACAAACTCAGCACTTTCCAGGTTAACTCTCATTTACCCAGGAAACCCAGGTTCTTGCCCCCACACCACCAGCCCAAGCTCTTTCACCGAGTGGATCAGAGACTGAATTCTGGCTGGCAGAAGGCCAGACTGAGTGAGGTGGATTTTTTTCCCCCAAGGCTCTGCAACGTCTCCATAGAGGAGACTCCACAGTCCAGCCAGTGGGGAGTTAGGTCTCCTTCAAAAGCTGGTGTGCTCCCTCAGATCCCAGGGTCCCAGCCCGTGGGGAATTCTGGCTCTGGCCCCGTAGGCTGGTGGTGAGGATCTGAACACGAGCAGCCAGCTTACACGGGCTGCTTGATTTGCAGGAGGTAACTGCTCTTGAGTTCTTCTGCTGCTCTGAAAACTCTGCCCCATCTTCCCCTTCACCCCACCTCCCTGGGTGGGAGCAGGGTTCTGGGCCAATGCCTAGACTTCATGAGCATTCACTATGTGCCGGGCCCTGTGCTGAGTGGCATATAAGCACCCCACAATGGCACACACAATCACCAGCCTTCAGAGGTGCACGTCACTTGCCAAAGATCAGCAGGTTCATGCCCAGCATACCGTCCAGGTGGGGCAGCCATGTCGGGCCTCTGAAGCCACCGGTCCCCAAGGGTTCCTTTCTAAATGCCTGAGGGTAAAAAATCGTCCTTCAGAACACTCTCTGGAAAAGCAGCGTCTACTTCTGGAGCTGAGCGTGAGGTTCAGCCAGAGTCCAGCCTCTAGTCTCACTTGTACCAAGAAGCGGAGAAGAGAAATGGCTTCTTTGTCAGCAACTCGCTCTGTGACCTTGTCCAAGTGGCCTATCCTCCCGGAGTCTCAGTTTGACCTGTCCATAAATAGGAAGGCAAATGGGGCTAAATGGCCCCAGGGGCCCCTTCCAGCCCCAGCAGTCTCTAGCTGCACTGATTCACATGTGCTACATCAGTATCAAACAATGCTGGTTCCATTTATTTTCCTACCTTCCAGGCGCTAAGAAAATCACTTTGTGGACCAGGGTACATTTTTGCATTTAATTTGCAACAATAAAACAAAACAAAAAATTCAAAAGGGAAAGGAGGTTTGAGTCAGGTTTTGCTGGGTTCATCTCTAAACCAATTTTTTTTTTAATTTCCAAGAGTTACAAACTTGTGTTTTTTTCTGTCTTGTCATTCATAACCTCAGGAAAAAGTGGATCCCCAAAGGGCCTCTTTTAACAGTCGTACTTCCCACGTCCGCCCAAGCTTGGCTCCTTGGTGTTTCTCACGCCTGACCCACCTTCCTCTGCGACTTCTCCAGCGCATACACTTGGCCGTGCATGGTGCGAAATCTGCCGCAGATCCTGCTAGTCAGGAAGACGGATGAGTGTCTGTGCCCTTACAGCCACATTTTGATGAGTAATCAATTACTAGAGCTAAAACTGACTATCCTGTTCCCTGAGCTGGCCCCGCCCACCTCCCAACTCCACTCGAACGTCCAAGCCTGAAGGCCCCAATCCGGGAGTCCCTTCCAAGGGTAGTATTTTGCCGTCAGAGAGTATAATTGAGGGTAGCACAGGGCGGGGCTGGGGGGGCAGCACACAAATCAAAAGCTCCTGTCTGTCTCGCCAGTCGGGCTGGTGCGGCTTCCTGTGCCCCAGCGTTCAGCCATGCAAATTATAGCGTGCACCCGGCAGGCCTGCGTCTGAGGAGGCCAGCTCTGCCCGCGCGCCCCGAAAGGCCTCAGAGGAAGGGTGGGGACTCCCAGCCAGCTCCATCCACAATATTGACAGTAAATGCGCCCCTCTGGCTGCTCAGTGTGCATCCAGCCTAACTCCCAAGTTTGAATCTCAAACTCTTCCGCTCCATCAGGCTTACGAAGGTCCTGCCATCTTACCCCCACGTAACCCAGCAGCTCTCTTGAGCCAGGGGGTCCGGCTGTAGCGTGCTGCCCACACACCTGCTCACCTGCCTCCCCCTGGGTGTGACTCTGGCCACGGTGTTCTCGTCCCCTCTCCTGAGGAGACAGCAAGGAGGAGGACAGCCACATGGAGTCTCCAACCTCACCCACCCACCTGCCACTCTGAGGGAGTGCGGACACCCCAAAGTTCCTTATCTGGATTCTCGACTGGGAGCCAGCACCAAACGTTGATTCACACACGCACACACACACACACACACCACACTCACATACAGACTCCAACAAAAGAACTTTCTTGTAAACCGCCCAAAAGCTCCCTATTTTCTTCCTTTTATTGATCACTTACTTGTAAGTATGTTGGCTACATGTTTAAGCTTGATAAAAGTCTTAATAAAAATTGATGCATATTAAACCAATATTCTGAAAGGACAAAAAACCCCAGAGGTATAGACTGGTTTTTTTCATAGTTTTACAGGTCTGGGGGCTCTGCGTGTGTAAGAAACTCTCGGGCAAGCTGCTCTCACTGTGGCCTCATTTTAAGGCCCTGAGCTAGCCTGACCTCCCCTTCCCTGGAAGGTAATAAGACCAAAACGCCGGCCCCGCGTGGCCGCCAGCCCATCCCCCGCACAGCTCCCACTCAACTCTAGTTTTTCTAGAGGGTAGGAAAACCATCCGAAGACATGGAAAAATACAGTGAGAAACAAAAGTTCTTTTCATCTCTCCCCTCCCCCAGCTCCCTTGTTCCATAACAATTATGAAAACTGTTTGGATGGGATGGCATTTTGAACATTTACTGCATCCCTGCCAATAAATTCCAGTCCAGGATCTGATGGAAAAGCCTCCCTCCCTCTCTGCGAGTTCCTTTACTGCCCCCTCCCTGCTCTCTCCCGGTCCTCATTCCTTCTGCCTTTCTTTACAACCCAACACCAGGGCCCGGCCAGGCCAGGGCCACCCTGTACACTCACAGGAAAAACAAGAGGACAGACTGGAGACAGTGTGCAGACTGGAAAAGTTAATCATTACTTCTGTCTGCCTCCGTAATCTAATCTCTCTGGCTTTGACACACTCACTGTTCAGCCACCCCAGCCCTTTTACCCCAAAAGCACCCAGAGAAGTCTCCCCTCTCCCGCACCCTCCAACTAGGAGTCCAAGACAATGACAGAGGAATGAAGGGTTCCCCTAGCCTGGAGGTGGACTAGCCAGGCCCCCAGAGGCCAGCGTAAATCACCGGCTGCTCCGCTTGCTGTGTGCTCCACTACAGTACCAGCGTCTCATATACGCCTGGGCTGCAAACCTGGCTTGGATTACTGCAGAGTGCCAGAGCCACCCCTCCCCCACCTCCAAGGAGGGACCAGTCCCCCTCACTTCTAGCCCCTGCCCCTGCCCCAGGGCTCTCCGTCAGGCCCACCCCGGGTCTGGATGCATCTAACAGGGCTGGGTGGGCTGTGTGGTTCCCTGCCCCATGGGGTCAGGTCTACACAGACACTTCAGTCAGAAAGGCTCTGCCTTCCCTAATGCTGTCCTGCACACACCCCCAGAAACGTGCCCCCACAAACACAGGGTTTCTGGTTGGGGGTTCCAGGGATGGGCTTCTGCAGGGCTCTGGGCCCCCTGAAATGTACGCAAATTGTGGTATGTATACATGCATTTTTCTGGGGAAAGACTTCTCAGGTTTCACCCATTCTTGAAAGAGTTTCTTAGCTAAGAAACAGAAAAAATGATCATCTTTTTCGTTTAGCTTGGAAGTGGCCATCAGCTATCCCTACCACCTCATCAACATGGTCTCATTCCCATACCTGCTCGGATCAAAGAACCAAAGACCACAGATCCCAGAACCTGCAAAGGACTTGAAGGTCAAGCCCAACCCCTTACTTTGCAGATGAGGAAACTGAGGTCAGGGACATGAAAATGACTCGCCTGAGGCCACGAAGCTAGCTCCCACACTCAGCTAGGAGAGCAGGCCTGCCTCTAGAGACAGGGGCCTGGAGGATGCTTTCCCTCCCATTCTAAGGCACCCAAGCATACAGCAAACACTGAGGCAAGGAAGCTTTGCAGCTCTGGAGATGATGTCATGCCCCAAGTCCAGGGCTTGTCCCCAGGAAATACCCCCCAGGGGAGTTTTAACTGTGACCTCACTGAGCTGGAGGTGGGGCCCATCTATTTTTCTAAACTTCTGCACCCAGAAGACAGTAAGAACACCACTTGTACTCTCCCCTCGAGGTGACTGATTAACGAGAAGAGGGACAGAGCTGGCTAGAAGGCTGACAAGGCCCCCCAGAGCTTTCTGAGCTGGGCCGCTTTTCTATGACCCTCTTCTGCCTCAGAGTCCACTTGGCCTCCTGGTGAAGAGGACACTGCCAATTCTACCAGGTGACTGGGAGCAATGGCAGGTGGGAGGGTGATGGAAAGTAACAACCTTCAGGTGACTGCACGGCGAGCCACCCTAGAAGACGCAGGGAGGCTAGTCTGCCGAGAGCACAGTCGTCACTTGGTCTCAGACTGTGTTTGTTTCTGTTGAGTGACCACCTCAGATGATGCTCTGTACCCCCAAGATCAAAAAGTAAAAAAGGCCACACAGAAATGAGCAAGCACATGAGCTGCCAGCGTTCACTGGCCTGGTGAGCAGAGTTGCCTTCCGTCTTTAAGACAGTAGAAGTCCCAGCTGTGCAAGATGAAATTGGAATAGGGATGGGTTCTTCCCTTTCTGCCCTGGATCAAACCCCAAGCCAAACCAGCCTCAAGACCTGCTCTTCCTGGTGCGACGCCACAGAGTAGCAAGAAGATTCATCATGGAGCTCCACCAGACACTGGAGCCAAGCATTGACACTGGGGCAACAAGACGAGGGCAGGATGGACACAAAAATGAAACACCTGTGTGCTTGCTATTAGATTACTTCATGTTAAACCCATCTCGGGGTGGGCCCGAGACCTCGAGTCTTGCACATGGGGCTGAGATCTCAGAAATGGGCTTGACCATCCAGATTTATAAATTAAAGAGCAAGGGTTTCATCCCCAGACAGTCCAAACCCACTCGAGTTACAAAGGGAAAGTCGAAATCCTGGACTTTGGGGAGCAGATGTAGCTCAAGTGGCTGAGCGCCTGCTTCCCACATACGAGGTCCCAGGTTCGATCCCCAGTACCTCCTAAAAACAAACAAAAAAACCAACTCACTGGGGAGTGGATGTAGCTCAGTGGTTGAGTGCCTGCTTCCCATGTACAAGGTCCTGGGTTCAATCCCTGGTACCTCCTAAAAAAAAAAAAAATTCCTGGGCTCTGAAAACATTCCACCTCCTCTCTGGCTGTCAATATATTCAGCAATATCATTCCACGTGTTTCCCCACTGCCTGGCTTGGATGAGGGCAATGAGGCTCATCACCTCCCTCAGCTCTGTGCAGCCAGGTATGAGCAGGGTCTGGATGGTTGATTATAACCAGACCTCTAGCTGCTATTCATGTTATCTTACAGTCCACCAACCAGGGTTGGGGAGATAGACCTTTGTTTACCCACAAGCCGTGCCTTATCTTAACTCTCAACAGACCACACAACCAAAGCAGAGGCCCAAGGCAAGTGGCAGAAGAGCCCTGCCTTCTCTGCATGCTCAGACTACACCCGGGGGGGCCCTCTGTGTCTCACAGTGCACCTCTGCATCTTAGATCCCTCCACCCAGAGTCCAGGGAGGGACCTAGCTCCTTCCATCCTGCAGAAACTTCTTGACAAGCTGCCCCTTGGCTGGCTCCAGATGGGGCCAATTCCCATTCAAGAGCCTTCCACCTCACTGAATCAATACCACCTTCAAACTAAAGCATTACGTCTGCTGACCAGGGCCCAAGAATTGCATCCTCAGTGCCTTGCACAGAGCCTGGCACACAGGAAGTGCTTAAAAAATATTTGCTCAACGATCGAACCACAGGGACACACTGGCTTCTTCCGACGAAGCTGACCCAACCCAGCGTCATGCCTGGTAGAGGAAGGCAAGCATGACCCTACCTGGGAGGGGAGCATGCCCTCCCTGGCTGGGGTCAGCCAGAGAGGCCACGCCCTTGAGCCCTTGTCCTGGGCTCCCCATGGAGGAGAGAAGGCAGAAGCCCCTGTCCCAGAGGCAGCCACTTCCCAGCCAGCTGCAGCAGGTCTGCAACCCAAGAGGTGTTTCCAAGCCCGGCACCGGCTCAGCAACCTGTGGGCACAACCACCTGCCCACAGCATTCTGCTCTGGCGTCCTGCTCTGTTTGGACAAGTTACCCTCACCGAGTGTTCAACAATGCTTTTACACACCCCAGGGCTCCTGTTGTGTTATGAAAACAAAACAAAGCACACTAAGGAAAAAAAGCACAGCAAGTCAGGGGCAAGGAGGGAGAGGGGACAGGCAAGCCACACAAGCCCCTTTCTTTCTGGCCTCTGTCCAAAAGATGATCCCGTGGCAGCCCGGGTGGGGCACTGTCCCATGCGTGGAGAACACAGAACGGCGACATTGTCCAAGGGAGGACTTGGAAACAAAGAGATGAGTAAATGGAAACTGTGTTTTCACACCCAGGACACCACCACTTCCCCCCTACCCCCACTATGGGGATGTGGCAAGCCCCTCTTCCTGGGGGAAGCTTCTGGTGACCGATGGGCCCCAGCAAACCCTCCCCACAGGGCAGGGCAGTAGCTAGGCTGACTGCAGTTGAAGCTCAGCACGGCTGTGCCAGGGGAGCTCCGAACCTGCTTCCTCTCCTCCCCTCCCAGAGCCCTGGAAAGTTAAGGAACTCCTGCACAGTGGGGGGAGTGGGGGGTCAGCGGTTTGAAAACCAAGACATCCCTGAGTTCAAGCCTGCAAACCACCAGGCACCCACATCAGGGAAAGGCAATGCTGGGCCCAAAAGCTCAGGGCGTGAGTAAATTCCTACCTGCCCCCCACCAAAAAAAAAAAAAAAAAAAAAAATAGCTCAACTTTTTTTTTTTTTGCAAGTTAAAACTAAGCTAATGGCACTGGGTGGGGCCCAGTGTCGAGGGCTGCGCAGCCAAACCAAAATTAGCTTCCAGCCAAGAGCTGCTTGGCCTCACCATTTGGGGAAGGAAGCTGAAAAAGTCATGAAAGATTCTTTAGTAAACCGGGAAATAAGGCTGCAGTTAACATTTCAACTGAAAGTGACCCTTCTGGTAAAATATTTTTTAAAATAATAAAAATAACATAAAGTTCTCAAACAGCCTCTTTCTTAAAGAAAATGGCCTAAAAGTTCTCATGGGAGTAGAAGAGAAGAAGGGAAAAAAAACAAAAAACAGGGCTACCCTCCTCTCAGCCGCTACCTTCCATGAACAACTTTTTTCTGGAGTTCTTCTCATAAAAGGAATGATGCAATTTCCTGTCTTGTCCCAATATTTCCTGTTAACTTACAAGGTGAAAGTTATCACCCTCTTTTAAACAACTGCCTTAAACTCCATAGAAAGTTCCTTTTCCCACCCAGTGCCCTATCTCTAACTCTAAAGCTCCCCATCCTAGAATAGAGATGATCATTTTCTACAGCTACAAAGAGTTGGGAAAGTTTTGGTAACAGGCAATAGTGATGGAAGCACAACACTGTAAATGTAATTAAGGTCACTGAATTGTACAGTTTAAAAAATAGATAAACTGGCAATTTTATGTATATGTTACCACAATAAGAAAGAAAAGAAAGAAAGAAGGAAAGGAAAGAAAGGAAACAAAGAAAGGAAAGAAAGGAAAGAAAGAAAAAGAAAGAAGGAAAAGGAAAGGAAGAAAAGATAAGAAAGTAAAGAAAAGAAAGAAAGGAAAGAAAGAAAAAGAAGAAAGCAAGCCTCATTCTTCCTATAGCAGAGGGACCCAGATACCCAGGAGACCCCGGGGGGGGGGAGAAAGGGAAGGGGTTGGGGGGCACTCAAGCCCCCAGAGGAGCCGACGTATTTAGGAAAAGGGGCTGCAAGCAAATGAATGTTGCTTTCTTGGTGTGTTAACCACTAAATTGAGAACTGTGCCTCAGCAGTTAATAATATCTTCCCGCTGAAAATAGCCTGGAGAGGAAGCCTCTCTGTGACAGTAGGCACACAGCCAGACTCGGGGCTGGCCATTCAATACTGAGCGCGAAAGATGGTACCGCCAGCGGTGACCTCCCGGCGGCCACGCTGTACAGTATCCTTTCCTGAGGCTCCCGCAGAGGGAGGGCTCTGGCGCGTCCACCCGCCTCCTCCACAGCCCTGTAACCACAGAGACGACGGCACACGGACTAGGGAGCTCCATCTGTGGCAGCACAGGCCAAAGGAAGGGTGAAATCAGCTAGCAGGCGGGCGTCTGGACCTCCGGCCTCGGGAGCCACCCTTGCAACAGCCCCAGTTAGCGGCCACTCGGCCACCGAGTTGGGCAGGCCGGGGTGGGGGACAGCATCTGGTGCAGAGTGGCAACAGGCACACTCACTTCCCCTGGCAGAAAGGCCGGGCTCGGAAAACTAACCAGAGGGAAATGTCCTCCCACTCACTGCTGCATGGAAAAGGGAGGGTCGAAAAACTAACACTGAGATAGGCCTGCTTCTTCAGGTGAAGCCCCCAGCCCTACTCCCCCACCCATCAATGTGCCCAGGGGCCCCCAGAGGGACTTTGGAATCAAGTGTCCACACCAGCAGACACCAGGCCCCTAACAGAAGTCTCTCTATTTTCCTTCTCTGTAGCCATTCTTCGTTATTGATTATCCAAATATTTGCATGTATTTAAAAGCTATCATGGGTCACTTTTGGGTGGGTGGTCAAATACCTATAACATAAAATTTACCATTAATGACATTTGGTATATCACAATGTTGTGCCATCATCATCACTATCTAGTTCCAGAACATTTTTGTCTCCCCCAAAAGAATCCCCATATCACAGGTCACTTTTACAATGTCATTCACAATGGCAAAGCAAAATGGAGGAAGGTGTGTGATTAATGACCGTTTTCCCTCATAGTTTCTAAAATCAAGCAAAAATCTCATTTAAGAAGAGTCTCAGTAAGAGACTCAAATTCTTCACTACGGGAGCATATCTGGAATCCCAGGAAAACCCTAAACCTCCCCTCTTCCTAGAGAAACACTGAAGATTCTGCCTAGCAGGAACACAAGCCACTTTCACTCCTGCACCAGGGTTGCAAACACCTGGGGAGCTTCAACAGCTACTGATGCTTGTGTCCCACTAACAATTTGTTTGGCAAGACCCCAAGTGATTCTGATGTGAAGCCAGTCTGGTGACCACAGCCCTCCACCTGTTTTTCTGCTACCAGGCTAGGACACCTGCTTTCAAAGTGCTGCTCTAGCTTCAAGGCCTAGTCTGATCTGAAAAAATATCAGCCTTGGATCAGAATACTGCAGAGCAATATCAAGGTACAGTAAAAAGCAACAATAAAAAAATAAAGGTCCTGGGGGCTCTAGAGACATCTGGACACTATAGGCAGGGCAGACAATCTCAGGAATTCGGCACCCTGTCAGTGAGCCTTACCTTGGAATATATGCTCCCCAATTTAACAAAGTTAGACTCATTTATAATTTCCCTACTCATGGCTCTTCTTCCCCCTTTTTTTGAACCTATAATTAGCACTATACTGTTAAATATACGTCCCAGAGACTTAAATCTTCAGTCTGTTCATATGCTGGTTGAGCCCTGACTATTAGCAGAGCTGCAAGACCTACTCTCCAGTTCATTGGACTTGCTCAGGACAACTAACAAAAGGATGATGATGGACAACACCCATCCCCAAAAAACAGAGAGTATCTACAACTGCAAGCAAGACAGTTCCATCCATCTGCCCCACAGGATCTAAGTCCCCTCTCAAGCAGAAACAAGAGAGGGCATCACCATTCCAAAACCCAAAAGATTAAGGAATGAACAAACATAAGGGAAGATTGCAACTATGGACTAAAGTAGACTTATGATTATTCTAGTAATGGAAGAACTAGTAACATTGATATAAAAGGCAATGGCCACCAGAGGTTCTGAGGGAGAGGGAAGAATAGGTGTAACATGGGGCATTTTTGGGACACTGGAATTCTTCTGCAAACCAGTGCAATGATGGATACAGGCCATTATACATTTTGTCAAAACCTATAAAATTGTGCAGTACAAAGTGTAGACTACAATGTAAACTACAGACCTTACTTAGAAGCAATACTTCAATATGTGCTCATCAATTGTAACTAACGTACCACACTAATGAAAGATCTTGTTAATGGGCAAAAGTGTGTGTGTGGGGGGAGGTATATGGGACTCCCCTATATTTCTGATGTAGCATTTATATAATCTAAAGCTTCTTTTAAAAACAATGACAATAAAAGAAGCAAAAGGAGCCAAATCACGAATCCTCTGGCATTTCCTCCCTTTTCACTGTCCCTCTGGCTCTGAGCTTGCCACGGAGGTCCTGTACATCTGGAAGTCCTCCTGCTACAGCCAGGCTCTGCTAAGGGAACGCTGGGGGGCGGTGGGGGGAGTTGTGTACTAGGCTGCACTAGGCTGCAGCCAGAAGCTCCAGGGAGCCTAGCCCTCTCCTGCCAACCAGCCCTGCTCTGTCCCTGCAAGGAGGCAGGAGACAGCTACCCATCTAGCTCCAGACTTAAAATGAGGCCAGCCTGAGTTTAACCTCTGCCTGACTGCCTCGTTCTTTCCAGGACAAAACGTGTTTTATCAGTGAGCCTTTCTCACTGAGTGAGTGGCCTCAGCTGGTCTTTGCCAGCAAGTGGCTGTGCACCAGGAGAGCCGGCCCCAGCCCCGAGCCTTCGAGCTGGCCTTTGCGGAGACCCAGACGGGCACTCCTCACGGTGGCCTTGGGAGGGGCTGGGTAAGGAGCTTGCTCCTGTTCGCATGTGCTGGCCCATCTGACTCGTCCCCAAGCCCACGCTCTTTCTTAGCCACTTGGATGAACTGCCAGCTTGGCTGCAAGCTCACGCCCCCGGCAGTAGAGGCTTGTTTCCCAGAGGCCAGGGAAGGAGACTTTAAAAACACAACAGGCACCCAGGCCCAGATTCCCAGGTTACTGTTACAATTTCAAGCCAAACAAACAAAAAAAAAAATTGTTCACATGCAGCTGAACAACTTTCCTTAAAGCAGAATGGAGCAATCTTTCCGAAGCCACTTGGGTTTGAGCCCAAGTTGACAGGAGACTTAGCCAGGATTGCATTTTCAGGTGATATACATAGTTTTGGAGGCCCTCCTCTGCAGCTAGCATAGATCCCAACAGGAATCAAAGAGAAGGAGAAAGACATTCCTAGAGTAGCTGTTGACCACCCATCACCCAGACTTTGGAAGGAGAAGCCATTAATGATTCTTAAGGCTTCAAGCAAAGTAGTTGGCCAACCTTGGGTTCTCTCCAAGAAGCACAGCTTTGCACAGCCAAGGGATGGGGTTCCCTCAAATCCTAAAAGGCACATCAGTACATTTTGTCTCCCTTTCTTTCCACCTCTTTTCTTTGAGATCCATGGTGGCATGACTTTTGGAGTTTAAATAACTACAAATCCTTGCTCTAACCTCCAATCCCTGCTCTAACCAGGGAGGTCTCTATGGCTGTGGCCCGGCCAGCTGCAGACAATGCATTAAGGAGGAGGCTTGGAGGATGGGTATGTAGTGGAATAATCTATTACTCTCAAGTGAGGTGGTGCTCCTTCCACCCACCCAAACCAGGACAGTACAAGGGCTAAATGATAAACCCCCAGAAACCCCAGACGGAGGCTGCAACAAGACTTAACACATGCTTTTAATTATCAGTGACAATGAAAGCCCTCGGGGTAAACCCTTTCCATTTCCATCACTGAGCAGAGCCTAGAAGCTTCCCACCTATGTCAGATTTCTCCAAGGTGGGTCTTCCTGGGCCAAGACACATTTGGGTTCAAGCAGCAGCGTGGGCCTGTTCTGGAGTTTCACGCCTTTCAAAGGGCAGCCACACTCAGTGAGCTTAGCTCAGGTGGCCAAATCACATTCACAATCAACCCACAAACACAGCCCCCCAAGTCCTGCCCTGGTGTCATCCGGCTCCTTATGCGAGGGGCCCCAGCCTATCCCAGAGCCTTCCTGTGAGCATCTGCACACGTATGTGGCTCCACACAGCTCCGTCTATCTGCACGCCTGCAGCATAAGCACTGTATTGGAAGGCCGGCTGTCAGAAATGAAAGTACGATCTCCTGAAGCCAAATCACAGCCTTCTAAAAATGTCCCATTTTCCCATTCTGAGGACACCTGCAGGGATACGGTGTGTTCCACTGCAAGTCCCGAAGTGGGCCCGTCCTCTCCCCGGCCAGCACCAAGTGGCCAGGCTGGAATCCCAGCCTGCTGCCATGCCCCAGGGCTCCAGCCGCCCACTCCCCTGCCTCCCTGCTCCGTTTCAAGGGCATCTCGGCGGCCAGCGGCAGGGAAGGGCAGGGCCAGCCCTGGAGTCACCCCGGCATTTCAAGAGGGGGCATTCCTCTGCACACACCCCCATCCCCACCACCGAGGCACCACATTTTCACATTCGGCTTTTTTTTCCCTTCCCTTCTTCCTTTGCCAAAAGAATCAAGCCCTGGCTCCCGCTCCCGACCTTCCTCCCACCCTAAACTGAGCCCCATTCATTAGGCCCGCTCTCAGCCAGGGCAGGGCAGGAAGGAAAACAGCACACAGGGCCTGTGAAAGAGACACTCAGAGAGGTTATTTCAAGGGGGGAGAGGGAGAAAACCCTTGCAGGCATTTTCAGTGCTCCCCACC